>VZUI01094567.1:0-17361 GCA_013401135.1 Cettia cetti
GACAGGAGCCCAGGAAGGGCTGGAGCTGTGCCAGGGCTTGGCATGGAGCTCAGGGAAAGGTTCTTCCCCCCGAGGCTGCTGGGGCACTGCCCAGGCTCCCCAGGGAATGGGCCCAGCCCCGAGGCTGCCAGAGCTGCAGGAGCCTTTGGACACCGCTCTCAGGGGTGCTCAGGGTGGGGTTGTTGGGGGGTCTGTGCAGGGACAGGGGCTGGATCAATGATCCCTGTGGGATCCAGCTCAGGATATTCTGGGATTCTCTGACTCTTCCCTGGGTGTTGAAAGCTGCCATGCCACAGCAGAGCTGGGCTGCTCAGACTGTCAGGGTTCACTGCCTCCTGAATTAGGTAATTCCAGGGACTGCGATGCCAAACTGGGAATGCAGCTGGAGCAACAACTCTGCTACAGAATTACTCTGCCACAGGAAGGGCAATCATGGCAAACCAGGGGTGAAAAACCAGCTGGGCATGGCAACATCTCCAACTGCCTCAGCCGTAATCCCAAAATTGTGAGTCAGAGGCTTCTGTGTGAGGATTTATGAATTGCTGTCCCTGCTAAAGTGGAAGCCAGGCTATCTCAGCAAAATTGCAGCTGGAACTAATCCCCCGTGGTGTTTAACACAAACCCAGCACAGGTTGGTTGGGCTTTTGCAGAGCACAGAGCTCCCGGAGCTCTCCAGGCACTCAGCTGTGAAATGGAGTGATGGACCATGGAGGTGACAGGGATTCAAAGGGCAAAGCTGTTCCCAGTTCACAGGGAAGGGGAAACAGCTGCAGCACTGATTCCCCTCACACAGAGCCATTATAAGGAATTACAGCTGGATTACTCCAGGAATAATAAATGCCATTATTGGAAATAATGAAATCTATCACCGAATGCTAATGCAGCCCTTCCACCCCCTGACACCTCCATCCCCCAGCAGGAAAACCTTCCTAACACAACACACAAACCAGGAATTGCTAAATCTCCTCTGATGTGCTCTGTGTGGTCCGGATATTCCGGAATTGCAGCTATCCCATTGTTTCAGGCTGGACTCTGGGTAATGCATTAAACAGAAGAGTTTCCCCTCCATAAATCAACACCTAAATCTCGAGAGTGAGGTGAGCACAAACTCAGTTTATATTGTGTTCTGCGAGCTAAGGGCAGATGCCTGCAGCAGGAAAAGGACTTTCCTCTCATCCCTTTTACTTTCCAGGACTCCCAGATTCTTCCCTGGCTGCTGGCCAGGCCAGGCTTCTCCTCTGAGCTGCAGGAGAGCAGAATCTGTTTTATTTTGGCAACCACACTTTGTTCCATCCCAGCTTATCCCAGCAGCTTCGGGACACAAAAGGTGGGTGGAGATTTAGACAATGATCCCTCTGCAAAGTGGAGCCAATCAATCCATTGTGCTCAGAGCTTCTGCATGGGGATATTTTCAAGCAAATAAAAATAAGGTAGTAATAAACCCCCCTAAGAAGTGGCCAAATGCAGCTCTGGTAGCTGCAGGCAATAGAACAGGTGTGTTGGGGCCCGAGTTGATGAAGAAAAAAGAAATCCAGCCATCTACAAGTTTTTTAATGGAAAAATTAAAATGATTAAAATTATTAAATTAAAATTAAACCCATGATTTTAAAAAACCATTACAATGTATCTTTAGCAGTTTTCTTTGGTTCTATAAAGACCTTTCCCCACCTAACTTACAAGGCATCCCTGCCTGCAAACACCATCACTTACACCATTATTTTGAGCTCTCCATACAGGATAAAATCCACTGCTCAGGATGTGCCTCTGCCTTGGTTTCCAGGCTGAAATTGAACTGGCTCAGCCAAGATCCAATTCCCAAACCCAAGGGAATGACGACCTATTTAGGTTTTTTTGTGCACATTTGCTTTAAGATGGATTTTGAAGGCTGACTCTCACCCCTAAGGGATGAAGCTGTGTTTCCATCAATCCCATCCAGAAGAGCAGTGGGGGTGTCCTGTTTCCAAATTCCCATCCTTTCCTCTGGACTGTTCTTGTTGTGGGACTGCAGAAAGACCCAACCACATCCCCAAGCCCCTGATTCCCAAGCCCCTGGGAGGAGATGGAAAGCAGAGGGCACGGGTTGGCTGGTATACACAACTTCTGCTGTGTAAATAACCAGAATTTACCCACTTCTTCATGAAGGCACAGCAAAAATGCTTTAGCCTTTTAACCTTTTTAGCCTAAAAGATCATCACTGTCTACCATTCCCCACCCCCAGTCCCCTATTGATCCATAAACCAACTGTTCCCCATCCCTATTGCACTATAAATCCATGAATCAACTCTTCCCCATCCCTCTTCCTCCATAAATCCACGATCCAACTGTTCCCCATCCCCATTCCCCTATAAATCAACTATTTCTCATCCCTACTCCCTTATAAATCCATAAACCAACCCTTCCTCATCCCTATTTCGCTATAAATCTATGAACCAACCTTTCCTCATCCCTATTTGACTATAAATCCATGAACCAACCATTCCACATCCCTATTCCCCTATTAATCCATAAACCATCCATTCCTTATCCCTTTTCCACTATAAACCCATAAACTAACTGTTACCTGTCCCTATTCCCTTATAAATCCTTGACCTAACTGTTACCCATCCCTATTCTCTTGTAAATCCTTGACCTAGCCATTCCCCATCCTTATTCCATTCTAGATCCACAAACCAACTATTCCCCATCCCTATTCCCCTGTAAATCCATAAACCACAGCCAGGCCAAAGGGGACCAGCCCAAACACTTCCCACAAAACCAGCTCACAACCCCAGCCTGACCTTTCAGGGACCCTCCCCACTAATTGTGGGGGGGGTTTATTACTAGTTTTTAATTAAAAGTTTCCCTCAGCACCGAGCTTTGTGCGAAGCTCTGAGGGCGGCGATGCCCCCGGGAGTCCCACAGGGGGTCCTGCTGCCGCCCCTCCGCTGCTTCCAGCCCCAGGGCTGCACCCTACGGGTCCGTCCGTGTTTTTCCATCTCTTTACATGACTCTTCACGTCTCTCCCTCCCTGTGCTCCCTCACACCCCGCTCCTCCCCTGGCCCCCCCGGTTACCTCAGCCGGGCGGAGCGCGGGCGCGGGACTCGAACCGGCGGCTCCGAGGGCAGTGAGGGGTTGCGGGGCGCCCGCCGGCCGATGCCCCGCCAGGCCCCGCCCACCCGCGGTGCGCGCAGCCAATCACGCGCCGCTGCCCCCCGCCTCCCGTGCAGAACCCCAAGCCGATATCCCGCCCCCCGCGCTCGGCTCAGCCAATAGGCAGCGAGATAGGATAATAGACACCTGAACTGTCCAATAGAAGCCGTCTCCCCGTGGGAGGGCGCGGCACTCGCTGAGGGGCGCGGTCTCTTACGGGGCGTGGCCGAACGGAGGGTATATAAGGAGGTACTGCGGCCGCGGTGCCATTTTGTGTAGCAGCGCCTGGGGAGCGGGGGAGGAGGCGGCGGAGGGTTTCGGGGTTCGGACCACAGCGGCCGGATGGTGAAATCCTCCCTGCAACGGATACTCAACAGCCACTGCTTCGCTAGAGAGAAAGAGGGGAATAAAAGCACCATCATGCCCGCTGTGCTGAGCCTCAGTACCGGACAGAGCAGGTGAGGCGCCGCGGCCTCCCTCAGCCTCGCACCGCTGGGCACTCGCTACCTCATTCCTCTTCCTCGTCCTCGTTGTCGCCTCCCTGGTGGCCGGAGAGGGGCAGGGGACGCTGCGTGGCCCGCGGGGGAGGGGCGGCCTGGCCTCCGCCGCGAGGGGAAAGTCGGTAGGGGAGGGTGGAAAAACCCCAAAAAAGGGGTGACTTTGAGGCCCCTGCGCTGTCCCGGCCCCTGGGAAGGACCCCCGAGGGCACCCCCGGGCTGGGAGAGGCTCCGGGCAGGGCTGGGGCAGGAGCCGTGCTGGGGGGGTGCCCGAGGGGAAAACAACAATTAGGCAAACATATCGAAGGATTGAAGGCTGTTATCCCCTTATGTAACCGTGGATACTCCGTAAAACTAATCGAGGGTAAGAGTGTTACGGGAGCTGTTGGTTAAAAACTCTGCGGAAAGATTAAACACCCCCCACAGGTGCTAGGAAGAAAGAAAATACCTGAATTAAGGTATCTGGTGTGGAGTGGTGGATGCTCGGATATCAATCTGTCCTTTCCACCTCCTGTGTGGACTGTGGAAGGAATTTTTTAACCGTTTTTATATTTAACTGAGGGTTAAAGATGTTTTTTTTCTCCCTAAGTGCACGTAAACATCACTAAAATATATTCATTTTTGCAAACCTTCCTCTGCACCACCTTTTTGGGGCAGAAAGGTGAAATTGTTAAAGATTGCCACAGCAGACCTTTGGAAAAGGTTTTTAAAGGTTTATTTTTAAGGGAAATTAGAAATGTATAGTTCACAGTCATTCTCAGATAAAAATAAATAATGTTGGCGCTAAAGAAAAACGTCTCTTTTAAAGAGCTTAAAATAATGGATTGGAGACTCATTTAGTTAAAATAACGCGTTCAGTTAGCGCAGATTTTGTATTTTCAAGAAAACTTCACAATTGTTGCGCTTGCTTCACGTTAAAATATAAATACCATTTACCTTCCAGCACATAATGTTTAATCACTCTGCCCATTCCTAGCCTTTCTAATACGGATTATTCATCACAAGTTTCAAGCTCATTAAAAAAAAAGAAAAAAACCTCCCAAACCAATCCAAACCCCGCAACTCGGGTGCGAAGTGTGCAAAATGGTGGATTATTTTGTAGCTGTTTATTCGGATTTGCAAATGGCTGCAGTGGCTGCTGCTGGCACCCGGAGACAGGACGATTGTGAAAATTCCCCCAAGGGCCTCGATTGCTGCATCTGCTGAGATGACGCAACTCAAGAGTGGAGCCTGCGGGTGAAGGATGGTGCAGAGGGAGGGGCCAGCGCTGCTCTGCCACGGGAGGAGTGAAACAGCCTTGAAAAGGATGGCGAGAAACTTAAAAATATTCCTCTCGTCTTGAAAAATAACAGTGTTTTCCCACCTCGAGCGCTGAGCGTTGTGGAATCGCTCTGAGGGATTCGGTGGGAAGAGGTTTGGAGGTTTTGCAGAGGTTCAGGTGTGGTGTCAGCTCAAGCTGAAAATGCTGGAGGTGGAGATGATTCCCTGGAATTGCCTGGAGCTGGGAAGGTGTGGTGCTGAATATCCCAGGGAGGAGTGATCCCTGCCCTGCTGGGCTGGGGGTTTGGACTGCAGAAAGCAGCACATTCCTGCAGAAAGCTGCTTCTCATGAGGTCAGATCAGGCCAGCCCTGGCACAGGAACACACCTGGCTCACTCAGCCCCAGAGTATTTTCCATTTCCAAGTGAGTCTTCGCTCAGAATGCTGCAGTGGCAGCTCCCTGGGCACTGTCCCTGCCCTGGTGTGGAGCTTCCTTTGTCTTCTCCCTTGCAGTGGGAGGAGTCCTTTGGCCTAGGTTTGGTTTTTTCTACCACTGTTTAAATCCTGCGAGTCCCAGAGCTTTCTCCAAGCCTTCCTGCCTGTCTAACCCTGTTCCCTTTGCAGTTCCAGGGTTCCCTTCAATTGCTGTAGTAACCTGGGTCCGGGGCCTCGGTGGTGCTCCTGATGTCCCTCACCCACCCCTGAAGATCCCAGGTGGGCGAGGGAATAGTCAGAGGGATCACAATCTTTCAGCTAATTTATTTTATTCGGTGAGTATGAGGAGCAAACAGCTCATGGTCAGCTTGACAGCGTTTCCCTGCCTCAATCCCTCCTCCAAAAATGAATGGAAAAATAATTCTGTCCTTCTCCCTGCTGCAGGATAATCGGCTGAATGTCACAGAAGAACTAACACCTAACAACAGGACAAGAATTCTCAATGTCCAGTCAAGGCTTACAGATGCCAAACACATCAGTTGGAGAGCAGTGCTGAACAACAACAACCTCTACATCGAAATTCCCAGTGGTGCTCTGCCTGAGGGGAGCAAGGACAGGTGGGCCAGGGAAAACTTGGCTCTGGGTTAACACCAGAACTCTCAGTGGGGTGGGAGAACACTTGACTCTTTCTTTTTGAAAGCTTAGTTTTGGTACTTGAGGCTCTGTTGTGAGCCTGGTTTCAGGGCTGCAGACAGAACCAGCCCAAAGTCTGGGATTTCAGGCTGGTTTAGGCACTGGGAATTCCAGGCTGCTTTGAGTCTGTCACTGCAGCTCCTTCAGCTGTGTCACAAACACATTTCCTGTGCCACTGAGGTGTCCTGCCTGGGGTTCAGGGATCTGGTGCTGTGAGGCTCCAGCCTTAGGAACTCCAAAGGAATTGTGGATTGGCTCTCAGGGCCTCGCTAACTCTCTGAAGCTGCCCTTGCTGCCAGAGCTCCGAGAGCATTGGGACAATGCTCAGGGTGGGATTGTTGGGGTGCCTGGGCAGGGCTTGGACTGGATGATCCCTGGGGGTCCCTCCATCCCAGGACATTCCCTGTTCCACTGAGCCCCTGGTGTTTCTCTTGCAGTTTTGCAGTTCTTCTCGAGTTTGCTGAAGAACAGCTCCGAGTTGAACACGTGTTCATCTGTTTCCACAAGAACAGAGATGACAGAGGTGGGTGTTCCCTGCACCTCCAGACAAACAAAACACCTTCTGGTGGAAATTCAAGGCATTTTTTCAGTATCCTATGGGTGAAACCTGTCTCCTGCTTTATTTTCCAGCTGCACTGCTCCGTACTTTCAGCTTTTTGGGCTTTGAGATTGTGAGACCAGGGCATCCCCTTGTCCCCAAGAGACCAGATGCTTGCTTCATGGCCTACACGTTTGAGAGAGACTCAGCAGAAGAAGACTAGATTGCAATGTTTGCCTCTTTAGAGCTTTCTTGTTGTCTATAAAGATGATTCTGTAGAAATTTTGTCAACATCTTATTCCAGTCTATCTTAACTCTTGTACGAAACCTTGTGTGACCCAGCTGCTTTGGTGGTGAGATGTTGAAAATTTCAGACTCCACATCTTTCTCTGGATTTTGTGCGCATGTCGTGGTTGTGCAAAAATAAATGCTCCCTCCAAATTTAGCAGTATATTTCTTGAAGTTTAATATTGTGTTTGTGATACTGAAGTATTTGCTTTAATTCTAAATAAAAATTTATATTTTACTTTTTATTGCTGGTTTTAAGCTGTTTAAAGACTTGCACTCTTGAAGAGGTGGCTCTGGAACTGCCCCAACCATTAAAGTTGCAGGTGTGGAAAGGCTTTGCTCGTTCTTTGCTTCACTGGAACTCATGGACATGCTCTGAGAGGGCTTGGGATAACCCAGCAATCCTGGAAAAGTCTACTTTTAGTGAATAATTAGCAGGTGTGGTAATTAGGACCAGTGCTCCCTGCTCTGCCAGTGTTTTGTAGGATATTCAGGGTGTGATTTGGTCAGGAAGTCTCAAGTGCAACATGATCAGCTCAGCCCATGGCTGCTTTAAATACCAAATATGCAACTTAAATAGCTGGAATTGCAGTGTTCCCTTGGCAGTGTGTGCAGGGTGCCTCCAGGAACTGTGGCTGCGGCACTGCAGCAGCTCCGTGGTGTCCCTGAGGCTGGGCAGGATCCCTGGGGGGGCAGATGTGGTTGGAGGGTGAGGAGGGGTCTCAGGGTCCACAGGTACCCCTGGGTGTTCAGGATGCTGAGCAGAAGGGGAAAGGGCTCCTTGTGATGCTGGAATTAAGCCTTCACCTGACAATAGAACAAATAAGTCTCCCAAGTGTGGTATTTCCATGTTTTTCTGTACTTGCAGGCTTGTTTGGCACCTTTGGAGCTGATGAATCTTTCCTCTATAAAACCTTGGAGCAGGGAATCCCTGGGATGGGTTTATTTCACCAGGTTCTGCTGGGTGTGAGTAGAAGTCTCTGAGTGGGGCCCTGGGAGATCTGAGCGCTCTGAAATGTGTGAGTGAGGGCCTGAAGTTTCCCCCACAGCCCATCCCTGGGCTCAGCAGTGCTGGAATCCCATGGAACACACTGAAATACTCCCTGAAACTCCTCAGAGATGCAGCACAGAGTAACCTGGGGGTGTGTGAGCAGTGCTGTGGTGCTGAGGGCTCTTGCTGAGCTCTTTAATTGGCTCTTCCCAATTCTCTCGTGGCTCTACAATTGTGCTCATCCTGGAGGGATTTTTGGAAGGCCAGGACTCTGGGAAACTGCCCCAAGCTGAGCTGGGGGAGGTTTGGGATTGGGGCTCAGGGAAAGGTTCTTCCCCCCGAGGCTGCTGGGGCACTGCCCAGGCTCCCCAGGGAATGGGCCCAGCCCCGAGGCTGCCAGAGCTGCAGGAGCTCTCGGGTGCTCAGGGTGGGATTGTTGGGGGGGCTGTGCAGGAACAGGGGCTGCACTGATGATCCCTGAGGGTCTCTTCCCACTCGGGATATTCCAGGATTTCATGGTGGTGGCACGACCAGGGGAGGGTGTCCTTGTTTTGCTCAACAGGCTGGCACAGGGCTGAACTTGCTGCTTACCTGGAAAAATCCCTGTTTTCCTCTGCACCGTGGTACCAGCGCCGTGTTCTGCACCATGCAGGGATGGGAGTGTGGGATGTGCCTGGTCCTGCCTCCAAGGGACTCTTTTCTGTCTTTGGATGCTCCTGGCAGAAGGGGAGGGGGTCACCCAGCCTGGAAACCAGGAGAGGGGTGCTGTGTGTCCTTGGAGCTGCCGGCCTCAGGAGCCCGGGGAGCGGCTCTGGCTGCCAGGGGAGCGGGTCTGGCTCTGTCTCCCGGGATGAGGGGCTGTGCCCTGGCCTTTACTGCCCTCTCGTAGCCACGGCAAATACTGCAGGAGAGACGGGGCCAGCGGGGCTGGGCTCTCCCGGGCTCCCAGTGCTGGCCCGAGAGCCTGGAATGAGATCTGAACCCATTTCTGTGCCAGGGCTGGTGGGGTCCAGCCTGGGCAGGGAGGCTGCACTGGGGGATTTGGGTGCTGCTGCAGGTGGGAGCAAACCAACCAGGGAGCTGGGACTGAGCTGCTCTCTGCATCTTGAGAGGGTCCAAGCTCTGGTTTATTTTTGTTTTTTGGAGCTCATGGACTCCTAGGAGGAATCCTCCCCGCTCCAGCCATGCCCCAGGCACTGGTGGTGGCCTGGGGAGGCACTGGCACCCCCATGGGCACAGCAGATGTGGGGAGGCTCTGTCCCACTGTGGGCACGGCCCCTGCTGCTGCCAGGTGATGGAGTCACTGAATCATGGGATTGTTCAGGTTGGAAAAACCTCCCCAAATCATCGAGTCTGACCATTACCCCATCACCACTAACCCATGTCCCCAAGTGCCACATCCACATGTTGTTTGAACACCTCCAGGGATGGTGACTCCAGCACTGCCCTGTGCTGATGCCTGATCACTCTTTCAGTGAGGGATTTTTCCTGCTATCCAGTCTAGATGGCTGTGAGTAGATTAATAATTGCTGAGGAATAATTTAAATGACCTGACCTTCACCATGCTGGTCCCTTGGCATCCACATGGATTTTAGGACTGGGTGCAGGTCCCACGTACTGCCAAGTGTTTCACAGCAAGGAGCAGATGCCACAGCCCTGCCTTGTGCCCTCACCTGAGCTGTTCACCAGAGCTGTTCACCAGAGCCCATGGAGGCTGCTCTGGGTAATCACCACCGTGCAGGGCAGTTTGGCTTTGTGTTTCCCTCTGGATCCATCCCTGGAGTGTGTAACGCTTGCAAAGAAGCACATAAAGGACCAGTGTTTGAGAGGCTCAGCTCCAGGTTTTATTGAAGCTGTATTTTTCCCTTTAAAATGTCATTTTTATTTGTGACTGTGCTACAAATTGTCTCTGGGAAGCACAGGCTGAAGGAGCTGTTGTTTCTCCTTTGCTGGGAAGGGTGAGCTGATGGGTGGCTTTGAGTGTTACTTAATACAGCAAAAACCTGGTGGCTCCAAAAAGGCTCTGAGGGGGTTTTGTGCAATGTCTGGACCCCATGAACTTTATTTGGGATTATCAGCCTTTAAATTGTTGCTTGGGGCTCCCATCCAGCTGCCTTTCCTCAGATGTTCTGATAAACCAGACTTAGAGTATCAAGCAAAAATTGTCTGAAGGTATAAAACCACCCCAACTTTTTCATTCATGGGCTGTGGGGAGAGTGGGTTTAGGTTTGCAGAACTTTCCCAGCAAGAACCTGCTTGGATTTCTCAGGAACTGCTGGATTTCATAAAATCATGGAATTATTTGGGCTGAAAGGACCTTAAAAATAATTTAGTTTCAGCTCTCCTGCCATGGGCAGGGACAGGTTTGGCCAGACCCCCCTGAGCTCTTGGCTTTGAGGAGACCTTTGGGTAGGCTGAACTGGAGGTTGGTTTAGGGAGCATAGAGAACCTGGGTGACTTGGTAAAGGGTGTGTTCAGTGACCCCCTGGAAGTACTGGCAGCACAGCCACTCCTCCAGGCCAGGGCTGACCCCAGCCCCAGCTGAGTTCTCTGCAAACCTCAGGAGCAGCAGAGTCCTCTTGACCTCCAGCCAGCCCCGGAGCAGCTCCAGGCTCTTCCTGCTCCTGGCAAAGAGCTCCTGGCGTGGCCCCCAGAGCAGCACCTGCAGGATGCCCTTGGCCTGCTCGATGGACACCCTCTCGTGGGGATCCCTGTGCAGGAGCAGAGTGGCCAAGCGCTTCAGTCCTGCTGAGTAGATGGACAGCAAGGGGATTTCGGGGAGCCTTTTGCTTCTGAAGCCCAAAATGTTCTCCAGGGAGATGTCCACGTGCAAGATCTGATAGATCAGCCTGCCCACATTCAGCTCAGCTGCTGCTGGAGGGGAGGGTGCAGCCAGACCCTGCCTCCAGTCCTGCTCCTGGCTGCTGGAACAGGGTCTTTGCTTCTCTTGCACCTTGAAGAAGCTGCTGATGAGCAGCCGTGGAAGGGACAGCCCCAGCGGCTCCTTCTGGCCCTGCTGGCTCCGGGGGGGACTCGGGCACTGCACCAGCAGCAGGTTCTCAGGGCAGAGGTCCCCCTGGGCCACATTCTGCCCCCGGAGGTGCTCCAGCCCCATGCACAGCTGCAGGAGCAGGAGGCAGCCCAGGCGTTCATAGTGCCCGGGGCTGGTCCTGTGCAGAGCATGGGAGCCCTTCACAAAGTCTGCCAGGGTCTGCTGGGGAACCTCGGCACAGAGGAGCACCTGCAGGGCAGGCTGAGGGGCAGGACAGGCTGGTTCCTCTCTGGAAGGGCCCTGGCTCTGTTTTCCAGGGATTCCTGGGAGCACCAGCTCCCGAGGGAGGCGGTCGGTGAAGCGGCCAAGCAGGCGCTGGATGCTGCAGTGTGTCCCCAGGGAGCTCTGCACCCCCAGGCTGGAGCAGCACGGCTTGGGGACCTGCAGGGACACACAGGACAGCGCCAGCTGTGCAAGGACAGAGCCTTGTCCTGGGCTGGGCCACCCTGCCTGCTCTGACCCTGCACCCTCTGAACCCAGGAACGGAGCCAGGATGGTCTGAGCAAGAGCTGGGACATGAGTGCAGCCCCCAGATGGGCTGGGGTCTCATCCTGCTCTCCAGAGGCTCTGCTCCAGCCTCTCCCTTGCCTGTGCTGGCCCTTCTGGCTGAGTTACCAGGACGTGTCCCCCAGCAGGGCTGTTTTTGACGTGTCCCTTGGTCCCACGGGAAGTGTCACCCTCCTCACCCAGCAGTGCTCATGCAGCAAATGCAGAAGTGAGTGCGGAAAGGGGAAGTGGCCCCAGTGCCGTGTTCCATGGAAAAGCCAAGGCTCCTGGATCTCCTGGCTCCCTCTGCACCCCCCAGGCCTTTTACCCCGGTTTTTACCCTTACCTTGGCTGCAAACTGCAGCTGGCTGTGCTCGAAGGTGAAGCCCACCCTGAAGTACCAGGCATCCCCGCTCTGGCAGCAGGGCTGGGGGTCCAGGACACTGAGCGCTGCCCAGCGCTTCCCTGCCAGCTCTGCCTCCAGCAGCTGCTGCCTCTCCTCGGGCCCCAGCAGCTCCTCCTGCATGTGAGCCGAGAGCCGGGCCAGGGCGGCCTCCTGGCAGCCCAAAACCACCGCGCAGAGCCCGGCCGGGCTCTCCAGGAGCCGCCCCAGCTCCCCGTCCGCTGTCCCGAATGTCAGCTCCTTCAGGCTCGGGGCTGGGGCTGCCTGCGGGCTGCTTGGGGCCAGCGGCTCCCCCAGGCTTTGGGACTTGGTCAGGGGCTTCTTGGGTGCCCAGGAGGGTCTGTCCCGCGGGGGAGCCCCCTGCCCCTGCAGGGGGGCTGCGGGGATGCTGTAGAGGATGCTGCCAGCCCGTGGCTCAGGGTCGCCATGGCAGCGGTGGGATGATCCCGGCTCCGGGAGGGACTCGGCTCGCTGCAGCTGCTTTTTGGGCAGTGGGGGCGGCAGGGGCTCCGGGTCGGGCTGAGGGAGGGGTCTCCCAGCGCCTTCCCCTCGGCTGGCCTTGCGGGGAACGAGGTGAGCCCGCAGCGCTCCTGGGGAGGGAGGGACAGACGTGACAGGGCAGACAGGACAGAGGAGAAGGGAGGGGACGGGAGGGGACGGGACGGGACGGGATGGGATGGGATGGGATGGGACGGGACGGGACGGGATGGGATGGGATGGGATGGGATGGGATGGGACGGGATGGGATGAGAGTACAGCACGTTGTTCTTTGCCTCCCTGCATATCTCCAGCCCCAAAGCCACACCCAACACCAGCCAGAGGGGTGACAGGGGGGAAGGACAGAGACAGCAGAGGGGCTCGTGCCATGTCCGAGGTGACACCTCGGCAGGCAGGGGCACAGTGGGGTCACTCACCCACGTTGCTGTAGATGAGGGCTGAGTTGGGGGACCGAGAGGGGCAGCCCCCCGCCGTGTCCGGCATGGGAGTGGCCGGTCCGGGGGCAGCCGGGTCCGGGCGGGCGCTGCGGAGCGCGGAGCTGGCCCTGCACGGAGCCGGGAGGCAGCGTCACCCCGCGGGGCCCAGCACTGCCTCCGCTGCCGCCTCGGAGGAAGAGCACGGAGAAAAGGGGAAGCAGCGGCCTGGGGAGCCTTGGCGGGGCGGTTTTGGGGAAAAACACGGGGAGTTCGGTGGCCCGGTGACTCCAGCTGCCGCACTGGGGAATCCTGGGGGTGGGAGCTGCCCCAGGGGCTCCACAGGGGCTGGTTCCCACCTGCACGGGACACACCCACGCGTGCACAGGGGCTGAGCGTGACCTGTGGTCCCTGCTGGGTGACCCCAAGGAGGACACGATGCTGGTAGAGGTGTGGGACAAGAGCAGGAAAAGTCTTTGACGCCCCCAGCCAGCTCAGAGGGGCAGGACGGGGGTCTGGGCATGGGGGGGGGGGGGGGGGGGGGGGGAGCAGAGGCAGCCCCAGGGAGGAGGGCACTGGGATGGAGCCGCTGGGTTTCACTTCCCTGTCCTGCCACTGGGCTCTGACTCGGCCGCCACCAGCGGTACCAAAACCACTGTGGCTCTGTCTGAGCCTCCCCGTTCTGCCGGTGACAGCAGCGGCCGAGCAAGTCCAGGCTGTGCCCCCACTCAGAGCCCTGAGCCCCCCGGGAACCCAGCACAAAACGCTGGGCTGGAGCAGCGGCGCTGAGCAGCTCCTCCCCGGGCCCCTTGGCAGAGCCCCTCGTTACCTGTCAGCAGCCCCTGGCAGCCGGGGGGTCCCGCGGGGCTCCAGCTCCACACCCCGGGCCCGCAGCAGCTCCCGCTGCCCATCCCAGCCCGTCCTGGCGCTGTCCATGCTCGGGCTCGCCTTGCGCAAGGCGCTGCGCCCCGGCCGCGGCAGGATGTGCTTTCAAAACTGCTCCGCGCTCAGCTGAAGGAAGCCGGGGCTTGGCCTCGCTCCCCGGCAGCCCCCGGAGCCCCCCGGCATCGCTCCGGCCCCGGCCCTGGTCACTGTGTCACCGTCAGTGCCACCCGTGCGTTTGTGTCCCCCGAGCTGCTCGTGGAGCTTCAGGCTGCTCCTCCTGCCTGGATGGCTCCAGGGGGTGGCAGCTGCTCTGAGGGGGGGATTGCCCCCACAGATCCTCACAAATTGCCCTCACATCACAGAATTAATTCCCCTTCCTCCGGGTTGTTACTCTGGGTGGGTTGGCAAGGAGGAATATTTGCATTTTCTTCCATGAACCAAGGTTGGGGTTCAATTCCTGTTGGACTTGATGATCCCTGTGGTTTTCTTCCAATTCAGGATATTCTTTGATCTGTGATCTGTCTTTTTGCTGGGATTTCCTGCAAAACAGCTGGTTTTGGTTTTGTTTTTGTTTTTCGTTTTGTTTTGGTTTTGTTTTTATTTGTTTGTCTCCCAGAACTTTACGGGTGCTCAAAGAGTACCAAGTGACCCCAAAATCCTCCCATTGGTGTCTGTCCCCTCTAGGATGAAGTCACTTTTTAAACACACTCTAAGCCCCAAATATTTCAATATTTCCTCCCTTCTATTCATTCTTGCAGTGATCAGTGGTGCCACAGTGGGTTCTGTGGGAAGGCAGCTGCAGGGATTTCTCCTGGGAGCAGCGAGGTTGGGATGAGCAGGCTTGGGGAGACGTGAGGGTTCCACGAGGAAAGAAGAAAATTTCCTTGCTTGAACCCAACCACACAACCAGGACAGAGGGGCCCTGGATCCTCTGCAGGGCTCTGGGGGCCGGGCTGGGAGTGGGTGGGTGCTGTGAGCCTGCAGCCACCCCGTGAGGAGCCTGCAGTTCCCTTCCCGTGTATTTATTTCCATATTCCCCAGCCCACTCCAGACCGGGGGGGTTGTGGCCATTTCTGGGTGCTGAGGCCGCCTGGGAGAGCTGATAAAAACCCGTGTGGGGCTGAGTCACGCTTGGATCCAGCCCAGGGAGGAGGTGCAGGGCTCTGGGAGGGGACAACCTGCACCATCCACCCCACGCTGCACCAGCAACCCAGACTGGTTTGGGTTGGAAGGGTCCCAAAAGCTCATCCAGTGCCACCCCTGCCATGGCAGGGATACCTTCCACTGTCCCAGGCTGCTCCAAGCCCTGTCCAGCCTGGCCTTGGGCACTGCCAGGGATCCAGGGGCAGCCACAGCTGCTCTGGGCACCCTGGGCCAGGGCCTGCCCACCTTCATAGGGAAGAAATTTGTTAGAAGCATCACTGTTTTTTCCTAATGAAAAAGACTGCCATTAAGAAGTACCAGAAAATGCTAGGAATAAAATGACAGAATTCCTGCTACGCCTGTGATCCTGCCAAGCTGGAGAGAAGTGGCCAGGGAAAGAGGAGCAGCCAGGAACTGCCTTTTGACTGTGAAATTCCTCATTTGTCTTATTATAAGCAAGGAGAAAATGCCAAGTTTAAAAGCCACCCAAGCCCTTAACAAGGACAGTCGTTTCCTGTTGCCAACTCTGCAGGACTGTGCAAAATTTAATTCTCCAGGCCATGGAGCATCTCTGAATCCTTTGGTGGGTTCTGCTGCCTGCTCCAGGTGGATAAATCAGCTGCAGGACACGGCCCTGATGGCCCTGATGGCACCGAGATGGCATTTGCAGACTCTGGCCCAGGAGCTGCTGAGCCCTTTTTGCCCTGGATTTGGGGGACTGATCACAGCAGCTTTTCTTAGCTCCAGCCCTTTTGGTTTGTAAGGAAATTGGTTTCTCTTCCCAGTGGGAGATAGGATCTTTAAATGCAGCCTCTGGAAAATTACAGTTTTCTAATTGTCGTTATTTTTTGCTGTTTTTGTTCTTTTCCCCCATATCATTGTTCACCAGTCCATGGGTGCTGTGGGGATGCTCCATGCCCAGCTCAGGGCACGTTGGGAGATCCCTGGGGCACTGAACCCACCTGGGTGCTCTGTCAGCATCTCCATCCTACACCTCACCCCCAAAAGGAGCAGGGGGTTCAGTCTTATTTTCGCCACATTTCCCTTTTTCTTCCAACGAATCAAACCACGAGGGAAGTGTCATCGTTTCAAGTCCTGGCTCCCACGGTGCCCCCACAGCCCCGGGCACAGGCAGGAGCTGTAACCTCGACCCTTCACCTCCCTGTGCCACGAAACGCATCTCGAAGCAGGAAATGAGAGAAAAACCCCAATTTCCTCTTCCCTCCCCCGGCAGCTCTCGCCCAGCCCCTGGGGGCTGCAGCCTCGCGGTTTTTGGCTGCCCTCCCTCGTGTCGTGGGGTGGGAGCCGGGAGCCTCCCCGGACCCCAGGGCGTGTGTGGGGCTGGAATTCCGGGCTGGAGTGGCCCAGGGCCCGCTTCTCCAGCAGATGGAGGCATTGCTTTGCTTCCAGCGCCAGCCCAGCCCGTGCCGGGAGAGCCGGGACTGGGACTGAGCCGGGGAAAGGGGCACGGGGGCTTTGGGGACACAGGGACAGCGGGGACACCGGGCTGGCTGAGCCCGCCGTGGGGACAGCTCTGCCAAGGGCAGGGTGGCCTTGGGGGGCCAGGCTGTGCCCTGGGGCTGGGGGCGTGGGGAGGGCACTGGGAGGGTCACTCTGTGGAGGAGGAACCACCTCCCCCTCCCCACCTCTCCCCTGCCCCACCGCAGTGCTCCCCCCGTGCCTCAGTTTCCCCCGGCACAGGCTCCCAGTGCCCAATTTTCCAGCCCCATCCAAGGGATTTGGCTCCGTGTGTGTGCAGCCGTGCACTCTTGTGTGGATGTGACTCCTTTTAACCCCCTCAAACACCAAGCAGGACGTGAGGTGCTGCCTTTCACCCTCCACTATAGGCACATCCTTATAAACACTGCATTAATAATTAATAATCGATTAATAGCAGCAGCAGGTTGTTAGCACACGTGCATTAATCATTTATTAGTTATTAATATGGACTTTGGTACCCTCTGGGAGGTGGTTTCACATTGTTCATGTGGGGTTTGTGGGACTGATGGTGGCGATGGACTCAGGGGCTGCAAATCCCAGCAGAGCCCTGGGCAGGGGGAAAGTTTTGCTGGAATTCCAGGGGATTCCCAGGTTGCAGCAGGTCTGGAGAGCTCCATGGTGTGAATTCTGGTGCTCCTGCCCATCCCAGGTCCTGCTCAGGCTTTCCCCACTGATCTTACTTTTTCTCATTGAGGCACATGAGGAAGAAAAGGGGGAGAAAAAACCCAAAGGAGCCACAAAAGTCACTTTTTTCCCCCCTTTTTTGTTTTGCTCACAAACACATCTCACATGCTCGTTACATAGAAAACTGTGCCAGGTCTGCACTGCCCTTTGCTCCCACTGTGAGGGTCCTTGCCCAACCCCCTCCCAGCCCTCCCAGCCCCCTCCCACCCCCCTCCCAAGGTTAAAAAACCCCAGACACCAAACAGGACCCAGGACACGGCATGCACGGCTTGGGGGCTCGGGGCACCGGGCACGGGGGGCCACGGGGACAGCCGGACCCACGGCAGGGAGGGAGGGAGGGAGGGAGGGAGGAATGGATGGATGGATGGATAGATGATGGATGGATGGATAGATGATGGATGGATGGATGGATGGATGGATGGATGGATGGATGGATGGATGGATGGATGGATGGATGATGGATGG
>VZUI01094570.1:0-12298 GCA_013401135.1 Cettia cetti
CCGGTGGCGGAGCCGCAGCCGCCGCAGCCCCGGCTCGGCGCCCTCTGCCGGGGCCGGGGCCCGGCGGACCCGCTCCGCGCCCTGGGCGGGACGGGAGCCGCTCGTTCTCTGCCCCGTGCCCGCCGCGCTGGGGGCACAGGCGCCTCTGACAGAATCACAGAATGGGCAAGGTTGGATGGAACCACAGTGGGTCAGTAGGTCGTCTGGTCCAACCTCCCTGCTCAAGCAGGGTCATTCCAGAACGCAGGACACAGGATTGTGCCCAGGCAGTTCTTGAGCATCTCCAATGACGGAGACTCCACTAGCTCCGTGAGCAGCCTGCTCCCGTGCTTGGTTACCCGAGCAGTAAAGAAGTTCTTCCTCATGTGCCCGTGAAACTTCCTGTGCATCATTTTCTGCCTGTTGATTCGTGTCGTAATAGTTGGCACCGCCGAGAAAATCCTGGTTCCATCCTCTTGGCGTCCTTCCTCTAGATATTTGGGGCTGCCTCTCCCCTTCTGCACAAGGTGCCCGCCGGTTTGGGAGCAGACCCTGTAGGGAACTGGGAGAAGCAGGAGGGCGGCAGGCTGAAGCGGGTATCCTGCCGATCCCTCCTCAGCAGGGAGGTTCCACGGGAGGAGCCCTCTGTGCTTGGGCCAACCTCTCCCCCATCCTCTGCTGGAAGATTGGTCCAACCACCCATGGTCTCCCAACCCACCGAGATATGCTGGAGCTGTTTCCCACTGTAATTTTCCCGGCTTTCTAGGGAAATTTTTTCTGTGTTTTCAGCCCCTCATGCTCTGACCACATGGCCAAACCAGAAAAACATGAAGATCTCTCACTGGGGAAATCATGCCAGCAGATGCACAAGTTTTCCAAACATAGATTGATTTGAGGGGCTTGGTCACCATGACGATCTAATCCAAACCCCTCTGTGGCCTACATTTCCCCTTATCTGTCTTACTTTCCTTCACATTACATCTCCCTCTTTTACTCTTCATCTCCATTACTGGTGGTAATTCATAATTCCTTCTCTTTGGAGCTCAGAAACTAGGAGTCCATCCCCTCTTCTGCCTTCTCCCAGATTTCTCTCACCAATCTCTTGGTGCTACTGAATGCTCCAATTTCTCAGCATTTGTGGAATTCTCTGTATCCATACAGAACAGGCACAGAATGCAACCAGATTGGTAGGATCTTGCCCTGATGTAAGTGGCTGCACAAGGCTCAGGGTAATTTTCGCAGATGGAAAAGCTCCTCAGCTTTACAGTTCTGCTTTAAAATGCTGGCCACCTTGCCTGACAGACCAGTCGTCCCTTGGAAAAATACTGGGAAATCTGAAAAGTGATATAACTGCAGAACTACTGCTGAACATCAGCTGTCCAATTAGCATGGCTATTCTAAGTGTTTGCTTAATTTTACACCTGTATAAACTTTGTCACAAAATGTGTGAATGGGAGTTTTTTTATGTCAGAGATATTTGGTAATGGAGCAATTTTATTTCCATGGGCAAAGATATTTCCCCTCCTTAGAAACTTCACTAGGAAGAAATCTGTGACCATCTTTGTGTCTTTATGTATTTTGAATGTTCCAGTGCCAAGTTCTGCAAGATTCTGACCAATTTCACTTGAGAATACAGCCTCTTTTAGCACTTTCCCCCTATTTATCGTAAGATATACTTACATACATACTGAGGGAAAACAAAAAAGTCAGTAAGAGTAACTTTCTTGCATTCATAGTGGTACATAATGAGTCAGAACAGAAAAGAATGTCAAGAGCAGTGTGGATTCCCTGAGCAGAAAAGCTACCTTCTCTAAGGAGGAAAAAACCTCCCACCCAAAACCCAATAAAGACCACCTCAAGCCTATGTTTCTATACAGCCCTTTCTCTTCAGATCTTTTGGAATTTGATTTGTCTCATGTAGGATTAAAGTCATGATCTTACATTGCCGAGAGTGAAGTAACTTACTCTTAGCAAACAAAAATATAAGTATTAGTGCCTTTCTACGTTATTCAGGCATCAGACATCCTTATTACACCTTCATATTGAATGGCAAGGTAAAGAGTGTGCCTCAAGTCACCCGGTCCTTTATATTTTAAAATGTGATCATACAGTTGCATCTTACGGAAGCAGAAGTTAATCAGATGCAGAGGAAATGTGATTTGGTTGGCATGAACAGGCATCACAAATCTGATTTATCTCATCATTTCACAATCCCTAACAGAGACATCACCTCTGTTACACTTGCTTAATTTCCTAGTCCAGCTACGAAGGCAACTGTTCCAGTTGAACTAGTTGGAAGGTACATCATGTGATTATTACATCTCAGTCATGAAAGCAGATGCCTGCCAAGGTTTTTTGGGTTCTCCCCCTGCCCCCAGGATTCATTCAGCCCTCGACTGTAGAGGAATTTCAATGTCTCCCAGGTCTTCTTGTTGTCAGACTCCCTCCATGCCACAGAGTTGAAGGGCCATGGAAAGGAACTCCCAGCCTGGGTCAGTATGTGCATTTTTTAATTTTGAAAAAATGCAAAAATGAAGTTTAGAATGATTAACCCTGCTTTAATTATATGGAACTGTAATTATAAGCAAAATGTTCAGAGGCGAAGACCACTGTGTGATTTTTCTCTTCTCCCAGTTTACCATTAGATGGCAGCGAAAATCTCCTCTCAAAGCTGCCATGGGCTCAGCCTTCCCGCACAAGAGGCATTGCTCAAGCACAGATCAGTCATACCTATCTCTGGGCAGAATGTTCTTTAAAATGCTTTCAGATGATTTTTTTTTTTTAAGTATGACACCTCAATAACATATAGTCAGAAGTTTCAGTTTTTGGTAATAAACAGTGATCATTCATCTCTGGCAGATTCATGGTGGTCTATTTTTTTTTTTTTTTAATTAGTCTGACCAAGATGTGTTCTTCCCTTGGCTATTCTCATAGAATTGATTTTTTTCCCCCAGTGGAGTCATCTCCTCTCTAATGAAGGGTAATTCCTCTCTTGCTTGATTTTCATTTTCTGTGTTTCAATATACTCCCTATGCCATTCACTCACAAGAAGATTAGTCTTTTAGGTTTGGCCTCTCAAAGAGAAAATTCTCCATAGCTTTTGGCCTATATGTTTGAATCTGTAACTGGGAATTCCCTCCCCGCTGCCTAGGGTTTTTTGTTACCTTTGTTTTCCTGCAAGGTCAGTCAAGTGACAGCACTGGATCTTCTGACACTCATTGCATCTCAAAATAAAGAGCCCCATGCTGCCATTTGAGTGCTGTGAGTGGCTCTGACTAACATTCTGCAATGCACATCTCACCAGATTTCTTGTCTCTGCAGATTTAGCTTCAGCATTGTCTTGTGGAGACCACACGCTTTTAAGTTACACTTCTTATTTCAAGGTGAGAAGGTGACTGGACAGTGTTCTATGCATATTTATGCTGCCTGGCCGAACAGAGTGTTCCCATATGAGCATCACCTTTAAGTTTATCCATATTCATTTGAATAATGAGCTTCCTGACTGCTAATTCACCTCTTCCAGTGTCACACCTATTGTAACTGCTTAGATGTTCTTTTTTCTTAGTCCATAGCCTAGAGACTATTCCTCTAGCTGGTTACTTGCATTCAGTCTGTGACCAAATAATCCTATCATCTCTTTCTCTAAAGCCCCTCTATGAAAAAAAAAACTTTAATGCAGCAGAAGCTCCCTTTCTAACCCTTCCAGTGCTGCCTTTTCAGTTGACATGCAGCTCTAAACTTCCCTTTCTGACACATTTGCCCATATAATCTACTGCGCTGTCTTTTGCTATAAAACATTGTGTTTACTCTCTTTAGGACACCTTTAACGTATTCAGGTCCTGTCCCAGCATACTGAAACTTCTGTTTCTCTTGACTTACCAGCTCTGTGTTGCTACTTCATCTCTTGTGGTAACTTCATTATGAACTTCTGTACATTTTTTCCTGCAGCCACATCGGTGTCCTGCACAGAGAATCACTTTCCAGAAGTGAGCAGGGTTTCACAAAACACCTTTACTTGCAGTTTGTTTATTCCTTGAAAACCCATCTTAGACATTAAAGATGGGTAATCAGGGGAGTAGGGGAAGGTGGATGAGTTTCAGGTATTGTTTTGTATTTTTTTTAAGTGGTGGAGATACAGCCACTTGTTAATGTAGCCTTCTCTCTTTTTTCCCCATCCTGTTCACTACCTAACTAATTTGGCTTTTGTCTTCCTATTGTCTTTTAAAGTAGGAGGCCACATTGAGCCATAATAAGAAAGACGATGGAGGTGGATAGAGCAGACTACTCTGACCAGCACTGAAGAACTGATGTGAGGCCACTCCATCAGTCAAAGCATGCTGAACCACCTAAACCAGAAATACATTGCTGCCTTCCCAGTGAAAACTAGTGTTACATCAGTGGTTAAGCAAATGGGAGGAAAACAGTAAGTAACTTCCTTCAGCCAGTCTGGTATTAAATCCAGCTACAACAAGATTAAAATCTCTGCAGTTTCACTGCTAATTCTTTTATTTCCCGGTTTAAAGAGAGGCTTGCAATGAGATTTGTTTTGCTCTTTCACCCTCACTTTCTTGTTTGCTAATTGTCTAAAACACAGTAATTGTCTAAAATACAGTATATTTTTGGTAGGAAAAGTTACTGTGCTCTTTCCTAAGACAGGCTTTGAGACTTTCATTCATTCTGTAGTCAACGTGTTCAGGTCCTGATGGTGTTGGTTGCTCTAGGATTTATCTAGCTACACTAACAGTGGGTGGCAAATGCAATAAAAACCAAAACCAATCAATTAAGCATTCATTATTTGAACCTTATTTATTAGCCATAAAACAACATAGTCCATGAGCAAATGTTAAGTAGTTTGAATTATTTGTTTACGTCTGTGTTTGCTCTGTGTTCTGCTCAGATTGATGTCTTTAGTTACTAGAAAATAATGTTCTCTTTTCTAATTGACGATAGCAACTAATTCAAGATATACACATGCAAATTTAGCCTTATTAATTTCCAGTGGGGAAATTTCAATTGTTCCTCCATCTGGGTATAATTAGTTTCCTTAAAACAAGCAAACTAAAAGCCCCAAACAAAACCAAACCAACAATTTTTTGTGTCAGGTTTGCTTTTAAAAGCAGAAAAAAGGCTGACCAAAGTACTTCAGCTTCCAGTGTGACTCAGGGACCAAGTTTTCTTGATTAGCATCCATAAAGAGAAAAAATTATCTGTTTCAATGCACTTTTGAGATACACACACACACATACATATAAAGAAATAATATCAATAAATGTGCAATAAGGAGGAATAGATTGTCAGAATAATATTACATGGTGTCAAGGCTGTCCTGCCCTTTCGCAATGTCCAGTTTCAGAGGTGTAAAAGGTGTGTAAATCACACAGTAGGAAGATCTGGGATGATTTATCTCCCAGGGAAGTGTGTCCTTGCAACACTAGCTGTTTAAACTCTGGGTGTTCTAATCGCTGTGTGACCACTCCTTCTTGGCAACTTGCATAATGATACCCTGTGATAAAGTATTCACCATTTAAAAGATACATGAAGCCTTAACACTCCTAGTGATACATGATACATGTTACCTTTCAGCAGTTCTTCCTTTCAAATCCTAGACTAGTCCCTTTTTCTATTCGGAAATGGGAAGAAGAGCTGATCTACTTTACACACATTTTAATCCTCTTTGTTCTTATTTTGGTTTATAATTTTGTGTCTTCCCATCCAACTTTAGATCTTCCTGTTTATCAAATTTCTCCATGGTTCATTATCATTTCTTTGTTATCAGTGCCTGTCCCCTACTCAAACGAGAAATTACCCAGAAAAGGTTACAAAAGAATAACCCCTTCAGGATGTCAGGAATGAATTCTGAACCTGACTACTCCATAGGACAGCTATCTTTTCATACAGACTGTCTTCTTGATAACTGTGGGTAAAAATCTGCCCTGCTAACTGGCAAAGAGAAGGCAGTAAACAAACAGGGGGGAACAAACCACAAACAAACAAACAAAAACAAAAACAAAACCACGCCAAAAAACCAAGAACCACCACAAGAAAACAATAGGGGGAAAAAAAAAAAAAAAAGGAAGCAGAATAATACAAGATTCAAATTGCAAGGTACAAATGTTCAACATTTCTCAAAAGAAGATAAAGTCTTCCACTGCTATCAGAAAAAAAAATGCTTCATATTCAGGGCTGAAAACATAGGTCTTGTAGAGTGTCAGGGACAGAAGAAACCCCAGCAGTCATAAACTAATGATGATGATTAAAATGATTAATAAGGATGCAGAGATTTTCAGTGTATATATTTTCATTTGTTTGGAAAGAAGCACAATGGAGTAGCAGTATAGTACGACGATAACTTACTTTTTATCCCTAGGTAACAAAAGTAATGTGGAATATCAAATCCAGTGGAAGAAATCACAGCTAGTGCTCAAGATAATGTAAGAAGAACTTGGCTTCAATAATTGCAATTACCAATAACACTTACCATAGAAGGAAAAGTGCTAACATTGCACTATTGCTCAAGAACTGGAGTGAGATAATCTCAAAATTGCATGAAACCACAAACAAAACAACAAAACAGTTGGGAAAAATTATTCTTTCTAAGCTGCATCAATGGAGTTGTTGCATGCTGAAATCTCTTCTTGAGTAGAGTGTTCTACTTTGGAAAACATGATCTAGTTAAGACAGGTTTGAGGGAGTACAAAGGAAAGTGACAAAAAAAGCATAAAAATATTGTGAAGAAAGCTTGAAGGAGCTGAATCAGTTCCTCAAACTACAGGAAAATATAGTGGCAAATGTTGGAGTGAATCATCTGTACTCTTTTAGGAGCCAGTGAAGTGATGTCAGCATCTCCAGGAAGTGATGAATCTATTTCAGATGTGTGTGTTGTAATGAGATTAATTACATCATAGAAGCACTTGTTTCCTTTCATCATCCATCAAGGGTTTCCAGGGAGACTCACTTAGATGTAGATGGTTGCTGCCATGCAACTCTTCCTTCTCTCAGTGCAAAGTGTCTGATATGTTTTCAACCAGTAAACACTTTGTTACGAATCTGGTCATCATTATTATCTGTGCACTTTACTATGCAATGCAATAAATTATTGCAATGCAATGCAAATTTGCAGCAAGGAAGACTTAGGAGAAATATTAAGCAAAGATAGTTTGGCAAACAAACTATGGTCTATGGGCTGTGGAATACCCTTAACTGATTTTTTTTTTTTTTCTGAGTATGATGTTTAAAATTCCCTCAAATCAGGAGATGAAATAAATGGCCTTTGATCATTTTTACTTCTTCATGTCTATAGACCTGTTATCTGACATTATGCCTCATGAGTGAAGAAAAGCTCTGTCTTGGTTTTGTCCTATTCCAAGTAGCATGATTCCAAACAATTCCTGACCCTGATTTAGGGGTTGGCTCAGGCCAACTACCTATAGGCAGTTTAGACTTAGCCTTCATTTTCTGGAGACTTGGAAAGTTTAATAGTGTGGACAGGGTTTGACATGTCAGCTGGCCTGAAGGCCAAAGAACCTGCTCTGCTACCATTTAATTTGTTTGTATTGATGTCACCCAAGAGTTTGTTTGACTTAGGGAGAAAGGTGTGCTTTCAAGCAGATCTGAAGCCACACCTAATTAAGTGTAGGCTGACACCATCCCTTGAAGTCAAAAGATCCACGGACATTAAAGGAGCAACCTTACACATTTCTTCTTGAGGCTGTTTCTGGAATCACAATTTCCCTTCTGCTCAAACTTCCAGGTTTATGATTCCAGGTCTGGAAATCATAGTTTTGCTTACTTCCATAATTATATCTCTAACTAACCAGCCCAGTACTTTTGTCTCAGATCAACACAGGAGGGAAAAAGTGCCACTGCTGGAATCCTGGCAGCAAGGTCCATGTCTGAAGACATGTATAATTGAATCTAATCAACATTTACTACCAGTAAATGGTGAGTTACACCACCACCAATCATGCCTTCCATTAAAAGCTTTACTAACAGAAATTTAATATGAACCCTCCACTGGAAGAGGAAATGCTCAATATATATTCCAAATTCTTATCCAAGACACATGCCAAACAGCTTTGTCCAGTTGTCTAAAATCAGTTTCAACCAGTTCCATCACTATTTCAGTCTTGTTCTGCAATAATAGTGAAGTTGCAGCTGTAAGGAAGGGTGCTTCAAAATATCTGGCAAATTTTGATTGTATGGCTGGAGCTGCTGCAACACAGGTTCTTTCCATTAAACAAGCAGCAAGAGAAGGACCAGCCTAACAAATTAAATATTAGGAAATATTAGAAAATATTAAGAAATATTAGGAAATATCAGGAAATATTGACCTGTAAGTTTCGCAAGGTATAACCATATGCTAAAAATTGATATCAAGGAAGCATATCACCAGATGATGTCAGCTTAAATCAGCATATGTGGGCTAGCTGATGAACACTGCGAAAATGTATTTCTCCAAATCTGTTTTTTGAAAAAAACCATCAGATTATAATACATAAATACACAAGTTCACAGGTTGGTATTAACTAAAATAACTCATAATATGACTCAGGTGGGTACTGAGAGCTGTAGTAGCCTGAGCTTGAAATAGATGAAGACACTGAGAGAAACCACAAGGTGTAGTAAGTTCTAATATATGAGTAGTAAGTTCTAGTCCATGAACAACCTAGGACAATGAAAAGCTGGTTGGGGGAGCACAGGATCCAGTGATTCTCACTGGCAATTGATGCTCCTAAAATATTTTAGATGGATCAAGATTAGCATCTAAAGGTAAGAGTAAATAAATGGTTAAGTCAAAATTATTTCTCATTAATTCCATTTAATGCTCTGTCTACACTTATTTTGCTAAGGCTTTTTATTTAAATTTAATGTATTTGAATGAATTACTTATGTATCTTGTAGACTTCTCTGCCTCCTTTTATAGGCAACTGTTGGGGGTTTCTGCCAGTCATTTTAGCTGATCTTGTTTTCCAATGCATTATACAAAGCAGCACAAGTTTTTCTTCTGCTTAGTGAACTGAGAGCTATGCCTCTTGCAAAGTTCAATCAACTTAAAAGTCACTGTGGAATATACATATGAACCTACATTGAACTCAAAAGATCAAAGTCATTTTTTCCCTTCTCTTTGCTAACCTTTCTTATCAAATATTATGTATTTAACTGGGAGAGGTGCTGACCTACAGGAAGACTCTAAAGGAAGCAGAACAATGGAGATTTAACAATATTTAACACTGTATCTCAACATGATGAGAACTCTAAGCACACTGCCATCAAAGGGTGTTTGATTGAGCGAGTGTATTCTCTTTTCTGAAAGAAAAATATCTGAAGTTCCTTTTGGCCACCAGATAGCAGTACTTCACTTCGTATGGTTCTCAGCTCACAGCATTCCTTGCCTTGTCGAAAAATCCATATATTGGATTCTGGAGTCTTGCTCTGATATATCTTTTGTAGACTTCATGGCAGACTTCAGCTGTAACAAAAAGATTTTGGAATTAGGAGTCCAGGTGATTTATGTGTTCAGGAGGAATCAGGAATATTGCAGCTTTCCTGAATGGGGAAAGTTGGTTGTATAAATCTTATGGAATGTTAGGCATTATAACTTCCAATGACAAAAGTTTCAATGAAAAGCTTGGGCTTCAAATATTTTTAGAATTTCTCCCTTGCTGACAGTACATTTCCTTATTTGTATTAGTATTCCAGGAATATTTCAGAAAGGCATTTTTTTGGCTTCCAAACATAAACTTTACAGAGTTTTACTATTTCTGAAATTTATAATTTCTGCCAAACGCTTTTAAACCTCGGCATTTTGCTTTGTTTTTAAATAGAGAAACAGACTTTGCAATATTTTTAGCAAAAAAAAAGATACCCTCATTTTGACTGTGTAATAATAATAATAATAATAATAATAATAATAATAATAATAATAATAGTCAGTTGTATCATGCTTTATTTGCTCATGTCACCTTACAAGAACTGTACATCATCCTCTTTTTTTACAGTTACAGACCTCAGGCAAGGTGCACAGGTAGAGAGAATGGGAGAGGCCATCTGACTGTTATTCTCTTCTTCTCATCTGTCCTGTTGTTGACATTTAAGTGTCTCAGCTGCTGCTTCAACCTGGAACAGCCAGTTATGATCCCTATGGGATCATGCAACAGCTGTATCACTTCCTTTCCTCCCAAACAAGATGGAAGAGATAATAATGGAAACCATTTCTGTCAGCTTTACACTAGAATATTCTTTGCTTTAGCTATTGTACAGCCCTAACTGGATTCCCTTCATTTTTCATCTCCTCCAGGGAATCTGGTGTCAGAATCATGTGAGCCCTGACTTTATTGCTGTGATTCATGTGACTTCTCTCACAGGGAATTTCTCTTTTCTGTAGTGTTAGCCTTATCTACTGAATGAAAAGGTGACCTTCCCCCCCATTTGTGATTCATTTAACTATGACCAAAACTAACTCTTGGCAAGGGAAAGGAGTGATAGAAATGCTTTCAGCTTTGTCACTCCTATGTCATTTGAAGTCCACCACAGTCCTCTTTCTTCTCTCCTTGTATCTCCATAGTCATGAAAACCCATCTTCTGGCATCCAGCTTTCAGCAGACAACCAGTGAATATTCAGAGACATAAGACCATCAATTTGATGACTGTTCCCATAGTTACTCTATTGATAGACTGTGTCTCTTACTGTTAAGAACTAGACTATGACTATGATCAGAACGAGGGAAATGTTGCTTCAAAAGTGCTTCAGGCAGCATAGCTCTCAAAAGCTCTTTCGTCCTGGTATAGAATAAGGATTGATGTCTTGGATGGTACAGCTTACAAAATGCCTTCACTTCTGGAAAAATAAAATAACTATGGCTTTGTGGGGCATTCTGAAGGAATTAATATAAGACTTAGTTTGGAACAAAATATTCTTGTCCAACCAAGTCCCAGCACCTGGTTCTACAGTGCATCTCTCCACATATCCTGTGCTTTTGGACTGAGTTCTAGCAATGCCCTTGGAAGCTCTTCAAAAGCAGTCCAGCCCCTGAAGATGGCCAATGAGTTATGTAGTGCTGGACTTGGGTATGTCTTCACACTTTGTTCTGAGATAAACACAAATCTATCCAATTTTGAAACCTGTTGATTTATCTGAGCCAACAGAAAATCTTGCTCTTTTTTAAAATAGAAATAACTGTTTTGTGACAATAGAATCAGCACATTGGTGTCTCTTTTTTGTAGTTTATAAAGTGGATGCAGACTATTTTTGTTCAGCTGTCCATACACTGAGACCTCTGAAAAGTTGTGCCAGGGCCACACCAAATCAATCTTCAGTCATTCAAAGGGGGAGATACATTAGAAGTACAGCATTTACTGTGCCAGAAGGTAGAACCTCACCTACACAGAGGCTACAGCTGGAAGAACTTTCTATTCCACTTGTTACATAGGTTTCTTTAAAGAATAATGGTAATAATAAAATATTTAGATCCAAAGAGTGCTTGAAATTGCAACCTGTGGTCTGAAGCCTGAGCACTAATGGTGCGGCAGCTCCAAACAAGATGGGATCTTCACTGCTCCGGACATTTTGAAACATTTACAGCCGCTTTTACCTTTCTCTCTCACACTCACGTGTGTGTGTGTGTGGGAGGGGTTTGGTGGTTTTTTTTTTTAATGGAAAAAGTTTGGTGTTTTTATAAACATATGCGTTTCTCCGGAGTAACTGCAGCTCAAGTGCCAGTCGCACCATACGAGATCACGACGCCGGCACTAGAGAGGAGCCAGCGCCTCGAAGCCAGGCAGAGCTCTCGGGTCTGTCGGAGAGGGTCCGGCAGGACCCGAGCGCTCCCCGGTCCCGCGGGACATCCCGGGAGGGGGGGAGCGGAGCCCGCAGCGGCGGGGAACGAGGGGGCCCCGGCGGGCGCGGAGGGCGGGAGCAGAGGTGTGGGGCGGAGGAGGGGGAAGGCGTCGGCGGGGCGTCACGGAGCCCGCGCTGCTATAAAAGGGCCGGGTGCGGCGGAGCCGCGCATCTCTCTCGCCCGCAGCCACAGCGGCAGGAGCAGCACCAGCATCGCGGCGGGACAGCATCAGATGGGCATGGGGACGGCGCTGGCGGCGCGGCTCGGCCTGGGGCTCCTGCTCCTTGCTCTCCTCCTTCCCACGCAGGTGAGCCCCGGAGCGGCTGGGCGCTTTCCCTCCGCCGGCCCCAGGGCCAGACGCGGGAGCGGCCGCGCCGAGACCCGCCCCGCCGCGGCGGCCGCCTCGGGAGCGGCGGGGGGCGGGTTTCTCCCGAGAGGAGCTCCCGCTGGTGTGCGCCGTCCCGGAGCCCGCCGCGGCGCCC
>VZUI01094573.1:0-26131 GCA_013401135.1 Cettia cetti
CCCATATTCCCTTCCCAATATGGCCGTGCCGGTGTTTCCCCCCACATTCCCTCCCCAGCATGGCCGTGCCGGTGTTTCCGCCACATTCCCTCTCCAATATGGCCACTCCGGTGTTCCCCCCACATTCCCTCTCCAATATGGCCACTCCGGTGTTCCCCCCACATTCCCTCCCCAATATGGCTGCTCCGGTGTTTCCCCCCACGTTCCCTCCCCAGCATGGCCGCTCCGGTGTTTCCGCCACACTCCCGCCCACTGTGGCGGCTCTTCCGGCGCGCTCCCGGCGTGCCCCGGTATTCTGGGCAAGATGGCGGACGTACTGGATCTTCATGAGGCGGGCGGAGAGGATTTCGCTATGGATGAGGATGGAGACGGTGAGTGCGGGGTTGAGGCGGTACCGACCGGCCCAAAGCGGCCTCGCCGACAGATCCGGCCGCCCCCGCCGCCTCTGGCCGCGGCCCCAAACCCCGTCGGCCTCATGGACAGCCCCGGCCCGGGGCGGGGGTTCCTGTCGTTCCGAGGGGGCTCCTGCTCGGCGCTGGGGGGTCTTTCCTGGCTCAGAGGGTTATTCCCAGCATGGGAGATGAATCCTGCCTGTCCGTAAGGGGTCGTTCCCGGCTCATGGGATCATTCTTGGCCCGGAGGGACTCTGGGGGTCCTGTCCGACCCGGGGGAGATAATTCCCATCATGGAGAGACTGTCCTGTCTTTCCCGGGCGTGTCCCTGCCTGTTCCAGGGGGTCCTGCTTAGCCCAGGTGGGTTTTTCCTGACCCAGGGACATCTTTCCAAGCCCAGGGGATCATTCCCAGCCCAAGGGGGGCCCTTCCCACCCAGGATGAGGGGGTCCCTGTCCCCCCTTCCTGCTCCTGCTGACTCCACCATCCCTGTCCCTCCCTGCAATTCCCACCAGAGAGCATCCACAAGCTGAAGGAAAAAGCCAAGAAGCGGAAGGGCCGTGGCTTCGGTTCAGGTGAGACCCCCCTCAAAACACCCCCCAAAAAAAACCTTCCCTGGCGCTCTGAGAGAGGCTGGGTGACCCTGAAATTTGGGAGCCCACTTCTTCCCCCAATTTCTTTCCTTTCCAGAGGAAGGATCCCGCGCTCGGGTGCGCGAAGATTACGACAGCGTGGAGCAGGACGGGGACGAGCCAGGACCACAGAGATGTGAGAGGACCTGGAGGGCTTCTGGCTCAGGGCTCAGCTTAGAATTTTTTCTAAGCTGAAATTTTAGAATTTTTAGAATTTTTAGAATTGCTGGGACAATCCCTTCCCCTCCCTCATTCCCAGGATTTATTTTAGGGCAAAGCCCAGCTCTCTATCCCCTTCCTAAGGTGGGAATGGGGGGATTTGGAGGAGATGCTCCTTTCCTGACAACCCCACGGCCTCCAAGTGTCACCAGGGGCACTTTCCCCATGGAAAGGAGGGGAAGTTGGGTGTCCCGGGGTTGGGATTGGGGTTCAGCTCTGCTGGGAAGAGCTTTCCCCAACCTCTCTCAGGAATTTTGGACTCTGGGCCTCCCTCTCCCTTTCCTAGCTGTGAAAAAGGAGTGATTTGGGGTGTCAGACCCTTTCCTGGGTAAGAAGGAGGAACTGGGGCCATGCTGGGATGATTCTTCCCAACCTTCCCAGGATCACTTTTGGGTCAACCCCCAAATCTCACCCACGGGGGCTCCACGTCCCCTCTCCAAGGCAACAGATTTTGGGGGGAAAGCTCCATTCCCAGCTCTGTGACCCCCCCTTTTCCTGCCCAGCCGTGGAGGGCTGGATCCTGTTTGTGACAGGAGTGCACGAGGAGGCCACAGAGGAGGACGTGCACGACAGATTCGCCGAATTTGGGGAGATCAAGAACATCCACCTGAACCTGGACCGGCGCACGGGATACTTGAAGGTGGGGAGCAGTTGTGGAGACCCCCAGGTTCCATCTCAGCTTGAGGGGAGGCTCTGGCCTGGGAGTTCTGGGGGTCACTGTGGTCTGTGCACTTCAAAATTGAGTATTGGGAGGTGTCTGCATCCCAAAACTGAGCTGGAGGCTGGGCAGTGAGCTGGATTCCCCCAGTGCCTGGGCTCATTCCCAAACCTGGGGGTGTCAGGGGGTCCATGCACCCCAAATCCCAAACCCAGGAGTGTCAGGGGCACCCCAAACCTGAGCTGGGAGTTCCCCTGGTGCCAGGGCTCATTCCCAAACCCAAACCTGGGGGTGTCAGGGGGTCCATGCACCCCAAATCCCAAACCTGGGGGTGTCAGGGGGTCTGTGCACCCCAAACCTGATCTGGGAGTTCCCCTGGTGCCAGGGCTCCTTCCCAATCCCATTCCTGACCCAATCTCCTCCCAGGGCTACACGCTGGTGGAGTATGAGACGTACAAGGAGGCGCAGGCAGCCATGGAGGGGCTCAACGGGCAGGAGCTCATGGGGCAGCCCGTCAGCGTCGACTGGTGCTTCGTCAGGGGCCCTCCCAAGGGCAAAAGGAGGTGAGGAAATTCCTAAAAATTCCAGGAGCTGGGAGTGGGGTGGCCCTGTGGGAGCACTGGAACCCTCAGCTGGGGGAATGGAGGTCATTCCATGCACCATTATGGGGGTGGTGGGGTTAAAATAGGGATGGACACCCCAAAATCCCTTTCTGCTGAACTCCTTCCTTCCCTCCCCCCTATTTTCCTTCCCCTTTTCCCACCTTTTCCTCTTTCCTCCCACTTCCTTCCCTTTTCACCTTTATTTCTTTACTTTCCCCATTCCCTTACCCTCTTTTCTTTTATCTCCTTTTTCCCCTTCCCTCTTTTTTTCCCTTTTCTCTTTCCCTGTGTTTTTTTTTTCCAGGGGTGGACGCCGGCGGAGCCGCAGTCCGGACCGGCGCCGCCGATGATGCAGCCACACTCTCCCACCCATTTGTGTTCCATGTCCAAACTGGGGGGAAACTGGGAAAACTGGGGTTTCTACACGGCCTCAAGGAGCCAAACCAAGCTCCAGTTCCTGGGGAAGTTTGGGGTTTTATGGAATTTTATTGTTTTCAAAGGATAAAGATGAGGGAAGCAGCAGTCTCTGAGGGTTGGGGGGGTTTTCCTTCAGGTTTAGGGGGGGATCCCTCCCAGCCCCATATCCCAGTACATCCCAGGAGTTTTTTCCATGCCCCAAGCAAATGCTTCCTACATCTCCCACCCGGTGTTTATCCCACTGGGAATTCCTTGTTTTTCTGTTAAATAACAAGATTTTGTCTAAGTTTGTCTTCTTGTTCTTTGTCCTTCATTAATGCTCCCCAGCCCCTCCCATGCCCCTTTCCCTAAAATCCTTCCCCATCCAGGCTGCTGGATCCCCAAGGATCCTGGGGATCCCTCCCAGTTTGGCTGTAGAACAACTCAGGTTTTGGAAAAACATTTTTTTTTTCCTTCCTTAAAACTGGCTGTGCAGTTTAGGGGAGGGGTCCCTGTGCCCAGATGTGCTGTGCCAGTGTCCAGCTGTGCCCCTGGCTGTCCCCAAATCTACAGATGTGCCCACCCCCCCTGCACTCAGAGCTACACTGGGGCCTTCATTGCCAGACCCTAGGGACCCCCAGCGATGAGTCTGGGGGGAAAAAAGCTGCTGGGAGGATGAGGCAGGAGCAGGAGGAAGATGCTGGGGAGGCCTGGGAGTTGGGGATGCACCCAGCAGCTCCCCAAATTCAGGGTCGTGCAGAGTTTGTGCCGACAGAGGGATGGAAGAGTTTCACCCTCAGTAGGGTTCAGAGCAAACGGTGCCACTGCCCAGGGTGAGGCCTTCCCCAAAGGGGTCCTGGGCTTGGGGGGGCTTTGCCATATCCCTGGGGGGGTCCCTAAGAGCCAGGCTCGGGAGCCAGCCCCCCACAGAAGCCCCCCAGATGCCGCAGAGCCTCGGGCTGCATGGAATGCCGGCGGAGCAGAGCTCGAGGGGGCAGCGGGGGGAGCAGCCCGGCCCTGCCCGGCCCGGGGGGCTCCAGGGGAAACGTTCCGGAGCCGCGGCGTTCCAGCAGCCCAGCCGGGTGCCGGAGCGGCCCGGGCATTGCTAGCTCGGCATTGGGAGGGTCCCGACGCAGGGGTTTGCCCCGTGGAGGATCGGGGGGTGGAGCCCAACGCCCCGGGGTGGGGACAGGAGGCGCCCGTTCTGTCCAGGTGACTCCTGGCAGCCCTGAGACCTCACGCCCCTCCACGCTGTGCCGGCGGGGACGCAACCTCAGCCCCTCCAGCCCCACCGCCAGCCGCTCCGGGGGGGCCGATGTCCCTTCCAGGGGTCCCCTTGGGCCCTCAGGGGATCCCCACGAACCTTCTGAGGAGCCCCGTGTCCCCTCCAAGGGTTTCCGTGTCCCCTCTAGGGATCCCCATATCTCCTCTAAGGCCCTCCGTGCTCCCTCGGGGGGTCCCTGTGTCCCCTCCAGATTCCCCTGCGGCTCCTCGGAGCGCCCCCGCATCCCCTCCACCCCCGGCACCACCAGCCCCCAGGGCTCCGAGTTCAGCCTCTTCAGCTGCCTCTTGTGCCCGGCCCGGGACGCTTCTGGAGCGGCGCTCGGAGCCGCGGGTGGGAAGCGAAACACATCGCGCTCCTCATCCCTCGCACCGGAACCCGGCGACGTCGCCGCCCGCACCTGCACCTGCGAGGGGGACGCGCAGAGAGCGGGCGACGGCGGCGAGTTCAGGTACTGCCGGGTGGTCTTGGTGCCGCGGGGCGATGTGGCCGAGGTGATGATGATGACATCTCGCCCGCGCTCCCGGCACGCGTCCAGCAGCACCTGCAGCGTCTCCCGGTCCCCTCGTTCCAAGGCGTACACCAGCGCCGAGCCCCCCGCGTAATCCCGGGCGCTGGGGTCGGCACCGTGGGCTAGCAGCGTGGCGACCACGGCCGGGCCGGCGCGCTCGGAGCAGGCGTGCATCAGCGCGGTTTTCCCGGATTTGTCGGGGATGTTGGGATCGGCGCCGTTCTCTAGAAGGTACTGCACCATCCGCGGTTGCTCGGGCGGGTCGGCGTAGCCGGCGCAGCACGCTGCCATCAGCGGTGTGGTGCCCGCGGCGTTGCCTTCGTTGATGTAGGCTCCTCCCTCCAGCAGCAGCCGGGTCAGGCGGAATTTCCCTTGGGATACGGCTCGCAGCAGCGCCGAACCCTCCGCAGGGATCATGGGGAGCCCCAGAGGCACCGCGGCGCTGGGGGGGCGGCGGGCAGGGCTGGGCATGGCCGCGCTCACAGGACGGGAGGCAGGGACAGGGGTGGCACTCGCTCACTGCAAGGGGATAGGACGTGGGGTGAGACCCCCCCCCGGAATGGGCACAGGGTGAGGATCCCCCTGGGATTCCCAGGATGGGCAAAGGGTGAGACCCTGGAGTCCCTCAGGATGGGGTGTCTCCCGCTCCCTGCCTCAGTTTCCCCAGCAAGGGAGGCTTCCCGCCAGGCCGAGCCCCCCCCAGCCTGTGTCCCGCACCCACAAACCCCACCTGCCCCTCCTCTCACGTTCCTCAAATCCCTTCCTGCACCCCTTCCTCATCCTCCTCGCTCTCCTCCCTTTGCCCCACCTGCTTCCCCTGCCCACAATCCCATTCCTACCTGTACTCCTACACCCTGCCCGGACCCCCATCCCTGCCGGTACCCCCATCCCTGTCCACACCCCATCCCTGCCGGTACCCCCATCCCTGTCCACACCCCATCCCTGCCCGCACGGTTCCCATGGCGACGGCCGCTCATCCTGCTCCGACCGGCCGGGAAAATGGGGGAGAATCTGCCACCTTCCCAGCCCCCTCAGTCCCCTCAGTGAGAGAACCCCGGGCTTGGGGGCTGTCCCATCACCCCCAACGCAGTGGGGACACCCCACAGCAGGGACCACCCCATCCAGCCCCTCTCCATCCCCATTTTACCGTGGCAACCAGAGCGTGGGGTCCCTCTGCTCCGGGTCCCGGTTCCCACGGCCTCCAGGGATGGGGGTGTTGGGGACAGCGGCCCGTGGCCGCCATCCCGGCCTGCCGCCGGTGAGGCGGGGGGCGGGAGGTGATGTGGAGGGTCCCCCCCCCTCCTGCAGCGCTATTTTTGGCAGCTGCCGGCGCGGGGGGGGGGGGGGGGGGGGGGGGGGCTGAAGCAGGATGAATCACCCACGGCGCATCCAGCGCCCGGCCCTGCGTGGGAGTGAGGAGGGGGAACCAGGGGCTGGGGGGCACAGGAGGCTGTAGGATGCCCGTGGGGCAGCGGGACTGGGGGTCACAGCCCAGCAGGACCGAGGGCCATGGAGCAGCGGGGTTGGCGGTCTCTGAGCAGGGGGGCTGAGGGTCCTGAAGCATCGGACATTGCGGGAGGCCAGGGGGCAGCGGGTCCGGGGGTTCCAAAACAGTCGGGCTGGGGGCCGTGGGGCAGCGGGATTGGGGGGCACAGCACAGCGGGGCTGGGGGCCAGGGTGACCCTATACAGAGGGGCTAAGCTACCCCAGGGCAGAGGGGCTGCGGGGGGCCGGGGTGGGGGTCCGAGGGACCTTTCGATCCCCCTTTTCTTACCTGTTTCCATCCCCCTTTTCCCACCCCGCGCCCCCCAGCCCGCCCCGTCCATCCATTGATCCCTCTCTCGGCCACGCCCCTTTGCTCTGAGCAGCCAATCAGCGCGGGGCTCACGCCCAAGCTCCGCCCCCTTGGCGAGGGGCGGGGCCTCGTACACGTGTGGAGCGACTGCGCTTGCGCGGGGTGGAACCGGCGCGGGGGATCGGCACCGGGACCGGGGGTACGAGGGGGACATCGGCACCGGGAGGGGCACCGGGAGGGCCCAGGAACGGGGATGGAGACGGGGACAGAGATCGGGGAACACCGGGACTGGGTGGTGCACAGAGACGCGACAGCGGGACAGGAATGGGGAGAACGGGGTCCAGGGGGACACACCGGGGCTGGCATCAGCACCGGGAGCAGTTACCGGGAGGGGAAAGAACCGACACGGGGAGCACCGGGACCGAGAACGGGGTGGAACAGGGACTGTGGGGGAACGCCGGGACCGGGATCAGGCCCGGGACGGGGGATAATCAGGCCCGGGGGAACAACCGGGATCGAATGAGAGAAGCACCGTGACCGCACCGAGGGAGGAACCGGCTTGGGGAGTAGGGAAAGGACGGTGACAGGACTTGGGGCATCACCGGGACCGAGCAGTGGAGGGCTGGATGGAGGTGTCACCGTGTCCCCCTTGTCCCCAGCGGCCCCTGGGGCTCAGCATGGCGGGCCGGGGCCGCGGCCGGGGCCGGGGGCAGATGACTTTCAACGTGGAGGCCGTGGGGATCGGCAAGGGGGACGCGCTTCCCCCGCCCACGCTGCAGCCCTCGCCCCTCTTCCCGGTGAGTCCCGCGGGGGTTTGGGGGTCCGGAGGCCCCCTCGGGGGGTTGAGCACTGACACACTCATCACATCCGTGCCCCTGCCCCAGGCCCTGGAGCGCCGCGCCGCGCCGCTGCCCGGGGGCGAGGAGGGCGAGTACATGCTGGCCCTGAAACAGGAGCTGCGCAGGGCCATGAGGGGGCTCCCCTACTTCGTCAAACCGGGGGCACCCCGCAGAGGTAAGGGGGTGTGTGGGGCTTGGATCCTGACCCTCCTGTGTGTCCCCGTGAGGGTGGGAATGGGTTTGAAAGGGAGCCTGTCCCAATCCCCATTGTCCCCTCCACCCCTGCTGCTCCATGGCCTTTCACCCCACCAGGCTGGGACCCCTCCCCAGACCTCCCATTTCGTTTCTCTTCCCCCCATTTTATTCCCCCCAGCTGCACCATTCCCATGGGGGTGCCACAGGTGTCCCCAGGGGTGGGTTGCCCCCTAGGTCCCCCCAAAATGTTCCCTCCACAATTCCCTCCTGCTTCCCCCACAGACATTGAGCGCTACTCAGACAAGTACCAGCTCTCCAGCCCTGTGGACAGTGCCATCGACTGGAACCCAGGTGAGGGGACACAGGAGAGGTCCTGGGGGGGACATGGGCATGTGGGCTCGATGGGGGGCTCACCAACCTCCCCGCTTTGCCCCATTTTGCCCCCCCAGACTGGAGGCGGCTCCCAAGGGAGCTGAAGATCCGAGTGCGGCGGCTCCGGAAAGGCAGTGAGTGACCCCTTCTTGCCCCCACCCCCTGTGTCCCTTCTGTCCCTCTGGGGGTGACAGTGCCCTGTGTCCCCACCCCAGGGACAGCTTCCCTCGTCCCCAAGAAATCCGTGGCACTCGACAAGGAGGAGACTATTAAGAAGCTGGAGGTAGGGAGGTGAAGGTGGGGGTGTCCCCAGTGGCTGGATTTTGGGATTGTCTCTCTGGTGACACTCCCCTGACCCACCCAGAGCCTGGAGAAGAAGGAGGAGGAGGTGACATCAGAGGAGGAAGAGGAGAAGGAAGAGGAAGAAGAAGGAAAGGAGGAGGAGGAGGAGGAGTACGATGAGGAGGAGCACGAAGAGGTGGAAAGGGGAGAACCCTGGGGGGAGTTTGGTGGGGTCATCCCCAGGTTCCACTGTGTTCACACTTTTTCCCTCCATAGGAGACCGACTACGTCCTGTCCTACTTTGACAACGGGGAGAGCTTTGGCCCTGACAGCGATGATAACGGCGACGAGGCAGTGTACTGAGCCCGAGAAGAGCATTCACCCCCAGGCTGTGAGGAACGCGGAGAGTGGGCACTCCCCCACACCCCTGACCCAGCAGGGACCCCTTGCCCCACCCACAGGACAGTGGGTTAACCTCACCCCGGTTAGCAAGGGGTCTCCTCACCTCCCCAGGACATTGGGGGACCCCCTGAGCCCCACCAGCTGGAAGCAGAGACTCTCTTATCCCTCGGGGACATTGGGGGTCCCCTGTCACCCCCTCTGGGGGCCGCAGTGTCGCTGTCCGCCCGTTATCCTCCGTGACACCACCAGGTGGCGCCAGTGGTCCGGGCGCGGAGCGTGGGGCGGCTCCCTCCCGAGAGGGGAATCGTCATTTTTGGGGTGAATTTTGATGTTTTTGGGGGTCCCCAAACGTGCCCTGACCCCCTTCTAAACACCCACACACACCTTTTACAGCGGCTTTTTAACTTCTGTGCTTTTTTTTTTAAACAAATTTTGCGTCGAGTGGATTTTGGTATTTCTGGCTCAGCTCTGCGTGCTTTTTTGGGGGTTGGATAAGGGGGTTAGCGGGGTAAAGAGGGACTGTAAGGGGGGGAAAGGGGTTTTGGGGGGATGAAAAGTGGTTTCTTGAGGCGGGAAATGCGTTTCTTTAAAGAAGGAAAAGGTGGTGTTTTGGGAGGAAAGGTTTTATGGGGAGGGGAAAGTGGGGGTTTTGGGTGGAAAAAGTGGTTTTCAGGAGATAAAGGCTTTTGGGGGAGAAAAGTATTTTTTGGAAAAGGTTTTTTTGGGTGGGAAGGTGGATTTTTTTGGCAGTTAAGGTATAGTTTTGGGGAGAGAATTCTATCTTCGTGTGACAAGATGGCTTTTTGGGGGAAAAGATGTATTTTTGAGGAGGAAAAGGTATGTTTTGGTGGAAGGTGCATTTTTGAGAGAGGAAAGCTTGGTTTATCGTGGGAGAGGTTTTCTTTGGAGGGGCAAGGTGTATTTTTTTAATAATACGGATTTTAGGGCTTTTTGGGAGAGGGAAAGGTAGTTTTTTTTCAGGGTTGAGTTTTTGGAGTGAAGAAAGGACTTGGGGGGGGGCGTTTTTTGGGGGGGGAGAGATGGCTTTTTTAGCAGGGGGGGCGTTTTCATGGGGATAAAAGTGTTTGGTGGAGGGAGGTGTTTTGGGGAAGGGCAATGTGGGTTTTTTTAGGAGGAAGGAATGTTTTTTTCTCGGAGGGGGGTGTGTCCGTGCCGCGGGCCAGGGGCGGGGGCTGCTCACATGAGTGTCACATGCTGGCCCCCTCTCCCCCACCCCCAGGCTGGTTCCTGTTGGAGGCCAGGAACATTCCAGCAGGTGTGGACTTCCAGCCTGCCCCCCTTTTTATCCCCATTTCCCTCTTTCTCCCCTCTTTCCAGGCATCTGGAGCACCCCCAGTGCTTTCAGGGGGTGGGTTCTGCCTCCCCCCAGCCTGGGGAAGGATTTGGGACTGGGGGAAGTTCCCAAATCCCTTGGATTGGTGTCACCCCCATCAGCCACGTCTCCCTGGTGCTGTGGGGCCTGTCCCACCTCCATGGGTCCCCTCCTGCTTCCACATCCTGTCCCCATCCCATATTCCCGCCCCATTCCAACCCTGGAGGCTGTGACTGCTCCTCTACCACTGTTCCCAGTTATTCCCAGTTAACCCAGGCCCTCTGGCCCAGTTGGAATTCCTTGGGAAGCTCCGGAGCCAGCACAAAACACAGGCCCAGAACCAGGGAGCTGCCCTGGAGGGGGTCCCCAAAAACCAAGGAGGGTCAGGCTGAACTCCCAGATCTATAGGGATCCTGCTCCAGAGCTGCTCTGGCACAAAGCCCATGCAGAGGAATGATGGGGGAAGTTTATGGCCTTAATTAGTTTAATTAGAGCTGTAAAACTGGGGAGGGGGGGGGCAGGCTGAGTGCAGAGTTCAGCAGGCTGCAGGTGGGGAAGCTTGGAGGTGCTGGCTCCTCCAGTGCCTTTTCCAGGGGGGAAAAAAAAATCAATTTATTTGCAGGCTGTCCAGCAAGGGAGTGGCAGTTTCTCTCTAACTTTTTGGGGAGGGAGCTGAGCTGCCCCCGCCTTCCTGCAGCCCTCTAGCCCAGCCCACCCCTGGCCCAGAGGAGGATGAACCTTCCCCTCCTTGGCCTGGAACCAGAACAGCTCCAGTTCCAAAGGAAAACTGAGGCACGGAAAGGGATCAGGCTGGGGGGAGCCAGCGAGGGAGGCACAGCAGGTTTTTTGGGGGGGCTCCAAGTGGGAGAAAGGGCAAAAAGCAGAGCCAAGGTCATGGCCTTGTTCTTCGACACCAGAACCTTTCACCCACATCCCAAAAATGAGCCAGAGGGGCTCCTACAGCAGTGCCAAAAAAAGGAACAGCAGGAACACACCCCTGCCTGCCTCAGTTTCCCCGCTCTGTACGCCCCCCTCCAGTTTTAATCTCTCTGTGCCCCAGTTTTCCTTTCTTGTACCACTTTTCTGCTCAGCTTTTGGCTTTTTCTCCTGGAAAAAAAACAGGAGACCCTCCCCAGGGGTGCTCCCAGAAAAAACCAGAAATTGGGAAAATAAGGTCAGCCCCCACTTTGCTGCTCAGCTTTTGGCTTTTTCCCCTGGAAAAACCACGAGACCCCTCCAGGGGTGCTCCCAAAAAAACCAGAAATTGGGAAAATAAGATCAATTCCCACTCCAAGGGAATTTCTGCCATCCTCCCACCCCCAAGAAAGACACGAGACAGAGGCACCATTTCATTTGTTTATTAAAAATTTCGCCCCCCAGGGGCCACAAAAAGGTACAAAATTTGCATTTTTGTGCTTCTCCCCCTCCCCAAAAAAATACTATGTACAAAACCGAAGAATACAAAAGGCGCCGGTCGCGATAACGGGTTTGTGTCGCGACAGGAGGGATTTGTGATGTCACAGTGTCCCCCTCCTCCCTCGGCAGGAGTGCAGGGCAGCCAGAGCAGCACCCAGAGTTTACAAAATTAGGATGGAATTAGTTAAAACCACAATTTCCTGTCACCACATGTCAGGACAGGCAGCGTTGTCGTGACAGCCGAGGTTTTCCAGCTCTTTTCCCAGCCGGATCTACCTTGTCTCCCCCCAAGTCCTTGAGCGTTCTCTGCCAGCTCAGAACTCCAGGGGTTTTTTCCCACAAGATTCAGGTGGCCCTGGAGCAGCAGCGGGTTCCTCGAGGATGCAGCAGTTTCCTCGGGAATGTGGCAGTTCCTCGGGAATGTGGCAGCACTTCCCCTCCAGGCGGATGGAACCAGACGTGAGGCAAGTCCAGAAAAGTGGGAGCGACCTCGCCGGGCGTGCTGCTCACTGGACGTTGTTGTTGGCAACGCAGGGATCCACCTGGGCCACGGAGCAGGGAGCAGGTGAGGGATCCAGGCAGGTGATCCCAGATCCACCTGGCCCATCCCGTGCTGGCGCCACGCTGCTCACCTCCGTGTAGGTGGGGGGAGGCATGAACTTGAACTCGGGGGCGTACATGAAGATGGGGCTGTCAAATCCATCAGGATCATCCAGGAGAGGCGTGGTGGGACTTTCCAGGCGGTGATCCTCAGGAACGATGTCCAAGTAGCACGGAGGAGCTGTGGGGGATGCAGGGAGGGATTTGTGAGCTCGGCTGCGTGCAGGCCCCCAAAAGCCACTGAGGGGCTCCCCACAGCGTGATCCCAACCCTGTGGATCCCACTCCACTCACCCTCTGGAGCGTCTGGGAGGTTCAGATCCACCCAGCTCATCTCAGAACTCGTCTGACTGGCCATGCTGGAGCTGCGGCTGCCGATGCCCGAGCGACTCCCAATGACCAGTGGCAGCTCCAGGATGATTTTCTTGGAGCCTGGGACGCTGACGTAGATCTGCAGGAGAGCCAGATTTTTAGAGGTGGTTTGGGAACAGGATGAAGATCCCCAAAATGAGGGGGAGGATGAGGAGATCCCTCACTCACCTGCAGGAAATACTCCACACGCAGGATGTTGCAGCCCAGGATAGAAGGTTTCAGCTTCTTCACACGGATGGTTTTGCCACGCCAGGATTCGGAGGTACCAGAGATGATGTGATTGCCACGAACGCAGGAGAGCTTCTGGGAGAAGACCTTGGTCTGGCCATTGGCCAGGTAAGTGTGCTTGGCCACGATGGCTGCCTTGGGCACCACGATGCGTGAGCAGGTGTTCTCAAAATCCGCGTTGATGCAGATCTCGTCGCCTGCCGAGGGAAGGACCCAGAGGTTAGGGGATGTTGGGGGTTTCTTTACTGGTCCCCCTGCTCCCAGTTCCCTGTTCCCAGCAATCCTCACCTTCACAGAAGCCCTTCCTGTCGATCTGGGCGCTGACGGACACGCGTCCATCTGGGATGAACATACACGACACTTTCTTCTCTTTCTTGGCTGCAACTGGGGACTGGAGAGAGAGGGAACAATCACACGCTGGCCCCATCCTGTCCTTCCCACCCTCCACCCTTCCTTCCTCCCTCCCTTCCTTCCCTTTCTGCAACCAACCCTCAAATTCCCCTGAAGCACAGAACACGCCCCCACCCAGTGTCACTTTCTGGAATTATCCAGAACTCCTTAATCCTATCCTTAATCCTACTCAACCCAAATCTGATTAAAGACACCTAGATGCCACTAGGTTGGGCTGACCCTCCCCAAGGGCTTTTCTCCCAAGCCTTTGGAGAACTTGGGGCTCACCAGCAATTCTGGGGTGTTCACATCCACGGGATCCATCACCTCGAAGCGTTTTTTGATCTGCTGTGTGGGGCAGGCAGGACGCTCCAGAGACGCCTTCACCCAGTAATCCACGGAGCCATACTTCCCCTTGAACGTGGTGCCCAGTGGCCTACAGACATGCAAGAGGTCACTCCAGAGCCAAAACATGGATTTTCCAATTGAATTCCATCCCCAGTGGCTGCCTCATACTCACCCCTGGGGAAGCTCGAAGCCAAATTTGTACTCGTATTTGTTCCCAGGTCTCAGGATGACGGAGCCGTCGTCATCTGGAGGAGAGAAGGGGAGGGAAACATCAGCTGGAGCTCCAGGGTGATCCTCAGTTCTAAGGGTGTTGGGTAAGACCTGTCCACACCCCAGGAACCCCGTGTTCTCTCTCCATGCTGCTCCCTTCACCTCACCAACACCCCAAAGCCCTGGGGCAGAACACAGCGTCTCCCTGGCCCCCCCCTTATCGCCTGGCTCCAGCCCCAGGGTGTGATCCTGTGCCCCTCCCTGCCTGTGTCACCGATGTTAGCAAGCCCTGTGGAGTCAAAACAGGCCACAGGACCTCCCCAGGCTCTGATTTTGTCCTTTAGCTCCCAAACTTCGACTTGACTTGACCACACCTTCCAACGTTCTTAAGTTTTCCCAGATTTGGTCATTTTTTCAGACTCCAGACACAGCATCAACTCTGTCCTGGTGATCAAGGGGCTCTACTGGGACCCACACCACCCATGTGGGCAATCCCCCATCTCTTTGTCCCCTCCCAAACCCTCTGCCACCATCCAGCCCCACCACATCGTCCCCGCTATGCGGCCAAGCCCTGGATCAGGGTTGGGTTGGGGTTATGAACCGGTGTTTAAGGGAACCCTTGCCCGTCCTGCAGCCCCGTGCCCTCACCCGTGGGCTGCTCCTCAAGTGCCAGCACGTCCTCGAAGCGCAGATATTCCATCTCCTGCCGGCACTGGGCAGGGCCCTTGGCCCAGGTCACCCTGGCCACGCCACATGCCAACACCTTGACGGCGCTGACACGGGTCACCTCGGCCACTTCCACCAGCACACGCCCGGCCACCTTGTCCCCGCTGCAATAGATCTTGTCGGGCTCGCTGAAGGCAACCACGAAGCTCTTCACCTTCTTGAACATCACCATGGCTGGGGCAGCGCGGGGATGCACAAAGGAATGGCTGTGAGGATTTATCCCCGTGGAGCAATTAAAGCCGCCCGGCCAAGCAAATCCGGGGCAAAAAAAACAAAAAAGATCGAACGCTTTGTTTTGAGTGGCTGGCGAAGATCCCACAGACCGCTCCGCACCGGAACCTCAGCGATCTGCGAGCGCAGCTGCCGCCGCTGCCTTTTATAGGCTCGGCAACCCCGCCCACCCCCGCCTGCGCCTGTTGCTGCCGCGGCTGCCACGCTGAGGGCGCGTGGCCAGGCGTGCTGCTCGCGTGATCAGCGCGCCCATTGGCCGCCGCTGCCTTGTTTACGGCAGCACTGACCAATCAGAGCAGCGGCAGGGGAGCGTGGACAGCGGGTGAAGGAAAGCCGCGCGTGTTCAAGGGGGCGGGCAGGACGGGGGTTGGAGTGACAGCGCGGAGGGCCAATAGGAAGCGAGGACGGGAGGTGGCTGTGGCCAATGGCGAGCGCGGAAGGCGATGTCATGTTCCCAGGCTCAGGGGGGAACGGGGGTGTGGTTCCCAGTTTGGGACAGGCCGTGTTGTACTGGGCGAACTGGGAGCGGCCGGACCGTGCCCTGAGGGGGGGGGGGGGGGGGGGGGGGGGGGGGGGCTGTGGGGACTTCACCCCCTTCCTCAGACTCCTTATCGCCCCTCCAGCGCAGCCTGGGGGCGCCTGCACTGTCCACCCCCCGGGGTACATTCACCCCCCCTGTTAACTGGGGTAAATAAGGGCGGATTTGGGGTACGGGATTCAAACATGACTGATCGAGCTCCTCTGGGGAGGTTTTCCCCGTCTCTGCTGCTTCCACAGCCCCCATCCCCTGGAATCCCTTCAAATGGTTTGGAGGGGTTCTCTCAGCCCCATTCCTCCACCCACCCCCCCCCTTCCCCCGTTATTTGGGGTAAATAAGGGTGAGTTTGGGGGGGTTCAGCATCAAAGCCTGACTTTGGGGGTTCCCTCTCTCCTTCTGGTGTGTTTTTGGGAGTGTTTCCACCACCTCTGTTGCTTCCCACTCAGTTTTAGGGACTCTTCCCACTCCTTCTTCCCCAAAACACCCCTCCCAAACATGGATCCAAGGTGCAGCAAACCCCCACATCCATTCCAGAAACCACAGCCCTGTCTTCCAGCTGGGATTTGGGGAGTAGGGCAGCATTTTGTCTCCTCCACAACCCCTCCAGGAGACTTTGGCTTCCAGGAAACCCTCAGATTCCACTCCCTGGATCACCATTACTCCAGGACAGGAACTGGCTCCTTCCCCCTTTTTTTTCTTAGCCATTAGTGCTTTCCCAGCTCAGGAAAAATGCTGGGAGCGGAGGAAACAGGAGAACAATGCTCATGGAGCAACCCAGCACTGGAGCAAAGGAAATGGGGGGGGCTCTCCACCCTGTCCAGGAACAGGGGAGGTGTTTTTGTTAGGAGTTGTCCTTCAGAGCTTGTTTGTCCGAGTGTTCCTGGCACTTTTCCTGCCCTTCCATTGCCTCCTTCCCCCAGAGTTAATTCACACCTGATCGTATAAACCGATAAAGCTCCGGATAAACCGTGGGGCATAAACTGCTCTCCTGCCAAACCGCAGGACAGAATTCCTCCTTGAGAGAGAATGATTCTGTGATTTGGTGCAGAAGGGAGGAATTGCACCTTTTTTTTTTTTTTTTTTTTTTCCCTCTGCTCCCCATTGTCTCCCACTAGGGAAAAGGTGATGGGTTAATGGAGAATTAGGGGGTTGCTCTAATTTGGTGAGAGGCTTTTTCCAGCCTTCCCTGCTGTGGGATATCTGACCCCCTTACAGCTGTGCTGGCGTTCCTGTCTGAGCCATGTTTACGCTCTCCCTCTCCAGTTCCCATCCGTGTGTGCCTTTCCAAGGCAACCATTCCCAGCCTGGGGCTGCTTAGACACATTCCAGCAAAGCCAAAGGGCCTTGGAGCCTCACGCCAAGGAACTTGTCAAGGATATGATCCAAGGCACGTTCCACGTCCCGAATCCTCCCTGAATTTCTCCGGACTTGTCAGTCAGAGCTGCCCTTTCCCCCCCTGCCCTCCATCCGATGGCAGTCCTTCCCAACTCTCTGCTGCCAGAATTCCCTCGGGGGTCAGACTTGCTCCAGGAACTGTTCTCACAACCAGCAGCACCCCTGGATGGAGCTGGGGAGGGTTGGGAACGCTGTGGGGTTTTCAAACTTTCCCAATGTCAGATCTCCTTCAAAAACAAGAAAATCAGGAGAGAAATCCCCAGGAGTTCTGGGCAGGGATGACCTCCTGCTCCCACTAAACTGTTTTTCAAGGCGTTCATCCCCCTCCAGGCTGCTTTCCCATGGGATTCCCCCACCCTCATTTGCTCTGCTGAAGGTAAATGGATTGGGAGAGTGCCAGGAGCTCCTAGCCAGGGGAAAGAGATGGCCAGGACAGTGTGACTAACACTTAGCCTTGAAATAACCCACTTCCAAAGCCACAGAGCGAGAAAATGGGCCCTGGGGTGACTCACTGAGCACCGGGGTGGGTCCCCAGGAAGGAATTGGGCATGGCACAGACTTGTTTTGCCCAGCACAGCTCCTGGTGCTGATAAGATCCGTGTTTTTCTGTTCCAGGTTATCAGGATTGGTTGCCAGGAGAAGCCATGCTGCTGCTGTGACAGCCTGGCCTTTGTCCTTGCTATCAGAAAAGCAGAATCCAGCCGGGATGGTGGGGAGCTGGAGGGTGCCAACAGCCCCGCAGCTTCTCTGGGCTGTTTGCTCCATGTTTCTCACCTTATATGGTCTCTCTTAGCATATTCCAGGCTGGGAGGGGGGAGAGAGGGCCGGGGAGGGATCCACAATTGCTGGAGCGTGGGGACAGAGTGTCCCGGGTGTGCAGTTTGGGAGCTGGGTTGGAAAAGGCATTTCCTCTGGTTGTTTGTGTGCAGGGAACATTGGGAACAGAGCCCAGCTGGAAAATAAGGGACTACCGGACTGGGATGGCTCCTGGAAAGCAACTGCTCGTCCCATGCCGGGGATTTTCAGGAGTGGAGGCTCCAGAGTGAGGCCAGATCAGTTCCTAAATGCCAGCAGGGGTTTGGGGGTGGAAGGGAAGGTCCCTAGGGCCTGGCTGGAGGCAGAGAATGCTCTGCTATGCAGGATGGCCAGGTACAGAGGTTTGACACTCCTCAGAGATCTTCTGGGAACAGTTTGGAAAGCTCCCAGGGCAGATTCCCACAGGGGGGATTACCAAAAATTCCCCTTTTTTTTTTTTGTTGTTTCATCCCCCACAGAGGCTTTTGACTCCCGTGTTGACATTCCCCAGGGACAGGGATTGGGATCCCCTTTTCCCCTTCCCTGAGCAGGCACAAGTCCTCTCAGGGCTTGCACAGGAGGATTTTCCCCTGAAGTCCCACTTTTCCAGCTCCCATTGGAGACTGGATTATGGAAGTCCCCCTGCCTGGCAGTTCTAAATCCAGGTGGGATTTCCTCCTCTCTTTTCTTCCCAGAGGGTGTTTTTGGAGCAGGGAGGGGGAGATAAAGCTCCAGAGCAGCTCAGCCATCCATAAACAAGGAGGAATTCAGATCTTGGTTCTGCAAAGTCCCGTGTTTGTCATCTGCTCTTGCAGGAAGAGGCAGTGACATCAACTCCACTCCAGCCGAGAGAGAGGGACTTCCCCCCGCTGCTGGCAGAGCCCCTGGGGCCCTTCAGACACCAAAGAAATACGGATTTTTTTCTCCTTTTCAGCAGCCAAAGCTGCTCCAAAGCAGTGAGCAAGAGCTGGGAGTATCAAGCCTGGGGAAGAGAAGCGTGGTCTGGTCTCTGGAAGGTGTTCCTGCCATGAGCCAGATTATCTTTAAGGCCTTTTCCAGCCAAAACCAATCTGGAATTCTGTGATTCCTGGTAGATTGGGGTGAGGATGGACTGGAATTCTGTGATTCCTGGTAGATTGGGGTGAGGATGGACTGGAATTCTGTGATTCCTGGTAGATTGGGGTGAGGATGGACTGGAATTCTGTGATTCCTGGTTGATTGGGGTGAGGATGGACTGGAATTCTGTGATTCCTGGTTGATTGGGGTGAGGATGGACATCCTGGCACTCTGGAGCTCTGCCTGTGCTGGAGCCCTTCCTGTGTGCTGGGTTCTGCAGACATCTAGAGGCTTTCCCAGGAACGGCAGAGAATTCTCCATCCTTCCATCCGTCCACCCAGGTCTCCTCTTCCCCAGGCTGGATTCCCCAGCTCTCACTCGCAGCCTTGGAGAGCTGAGAAAGAGGAAAAAATCCTCATTCCCTTGCTGTTGTGAACTTTTCTGGCTGTGAACACCTCCAGCTGTGGTTTCTGAGGTGTGTTCTGAGCGTCTCCACCTCAGATGGGCCCTGTGACCCAGAGTCTTGTCCCCTGGAGGAGGGGACTTTGGCCAAGGGGATCTGGCTCACCCAGAGCAGCTCACGGTGGGGCTGCAGCTCTGGCTCTGGTCAGGGCAGGTTTGGGGGTGTCACAGCAGGTCACAGGGCCACCATCTCCTGTCACAGGGCCACCATCTCCTTCTGTCACAGGGCCCCCACCTCCTCTGGACACCCTGCAGAGGCTCAAACCTGAGCTGTAGCCAGGCAGGGGTTCAGCTAAGTGGGGAAAATGTGCCAGGATGATCCTGGCCCATTCCCAAATTATTCCACGCTGCTCCTCCTCAGCATGAAGGAGACCTGAGCTCTCTCAGAGCTGCACTGAGGCACAGAACAGCGCAGAGAACTGATCTCTTTCCCCCACCCCAAATAAAGGAGAAGAACATCAGCGCCAATCCAAGTTGTTGATGTCAACAAAAGTGTTTCCATTGACGTCAGCAGACTTTGGATCGACCTGGCTGATGTCACCTGCTAAAAAACACCTCAGCCAGCTATGAGGGGAACCCCAGTTTGGGTGGTTCAGCATCCAGGTGTGCAGTGGGAGGTGAGAGGGTTCAGGGTAGTCTCCCAAGGGGCAGGACCAGAGGAAGGGGACTCAAGGGAAGGTTTAATTTGGATATTTGGGGAATTGTGTTCATGGGAAGGGAGGTCAGGCATTGGAACAGAGAGCAGTGGTGAAGGCACCATCCTGGATGTGTTCAAAAACAAATGGATGTGGTACCTGGGGTCATGGGTCAATAGTGGCCTTGGCAGTGCTGCAGGTTAATTATTAATGATCTCAGAGGTTTCTCCAAACTTAATGATTCCATAATTCAGCAGCAACAGCTTCTCCATGTTGTAAACCTGTTGTCAGAAGTGTCCACATTGGGCCACTCCTGGTGTAACTCTTGGTCGGGTGGAGCTGCCAAGTCTCCAACCTGGAACCAGAGCTCTCCAAATCATGTCTTTAAAATTCCCAGACATTTTCAGTTTGCTCTCTAAATTTCAGAGGTGGCTCCTGAGAAAGGGTTGACAAGGAAAGCACCAGGCCCAGTCCTGGTGGTGCAGGTGATGGGCTTTTCAGGAGGAGGGAAAGTCTAATTCCATTTGGAACCCTCCTTTCCCCATGGAATTCTTGTTGAATGTCTCTACTGGCTAACAACTAAAGAACAATTAGGTTCTGCATCATCAAATTCATTGCATTTCTATCAGGAGCTCCAGTGCTATCAAAGCTGCTCCTGAGGATTTCACCCCTACAGAGGATTTTATCCTATGGAGAACATTCTCCCCATGGAGGATTTTATCCCCCCACAGAGGATTTTATTCCTCCCTAGATGATTTTCAGGAAGCAGCCTGCTTTCCTTTCCTCGTTCCTGCTTCATTTCATCCACCCAAAGCTCCAGCGTTGAAGGAGCAGGGGAGGAAGGAGATATTATTATCTTCATCTGCCACTGCTGCCCAAAGACATGAAGGCACAGATGACAGGAAATGGGGACTCAAAAATAGACCCCTTTAATGTCAAACCCATCAGGGATTACCAGGAGCAGGGTAAAAGGCATGAAGCAGGTCTCCTGCTCGTTGCTGTTTGCTCTGAGCACCCATCCAAGGGGGAATTTGCCATGAAATTATTTCCTATGTATCCTCTGTGGTCTTGGCACAAAAGAATGAAGAGAGAGAAAGCTCCATGCATTGAATGTATTGAAACATGAAATGTAAAACCTCCCTTGATGGAGCCTCCGTGCCTGGAGGGGCTGCAATTCCCTTTCCCCCATCTTCACAAACCCTTCTTGCAATTCTGTGGGACAGGGATGGCCAAGTTTTTAATACTTTGTTAAAAAATAAAAGAAAGTCTTTCATATGGAAAAGATTTCTCCTGTAGAACTCCATCTGCTTTGCTGAAATCCTCTGAAATATGTGAAATTTGCCCTCCCCTCTGCAGTTCTGCACCTTCCACGGGGAAATACCCTGCCCACCTGTGTGCCCAGCTGGCTCTTTGCCATCAGGAATTCTGTTTTCCAAGTGAAAGCTCCAGTTTGGTTCGGATTTGAGCAGTGACAGAGAATCTGGGCCCAAGGGAGAGAATTCCCAAGGGGTGTTTTTTCCTCCCTGAAACCTGACACCAGTCCAGACCGGGCTAAATTGAGTCCACAACAGGTGCCAAGAAAACAAGGAAAAATAGCAACAGTGGCCTCGGATATAGGTCTCAAGCTCCACAGCTCCCACTGCTGGAGATCCACTTGTTATTTATCCTAGAGAGGGAACATATGGACAAAACCAGATGATTCCAACTCAAACATTTTCCCTCTTGGTCACAACACTCCCCAAACCGATTTGTGGCCTCGCTCTGCTTTGGGAGCAGCTGAGTGAAGGGTCCCAAATCCATAAAAACCACATTTTTTACTGCTAAAAACTGGGCTATAAGTTCATTATTTCTGGATCTGTAGGGTGGATCTGTGAGTGGAATTCTGCCGGATTAACACCGTGAGAAATGTGGGAATTGAGTTATGGGAAGGCTTTGAGTGGGTTTCTAACCCAGGGGGTTTATTTTTCTTTGATGCACTGCAGTGTCACATCCTTAGGGGAAAAGGAACATGTCAGAATGGAACAGAAAAGTTTGGATCTGCCTTCAGGAGAGGAGCTGGGAGCAGCTGCACCATCCACGTGAGTGCAAACCAGGGGGGTTCATCTCTCCCCTCTCCTGGGTCTCTGATTCCTTGTGGCTGTAGAGACACCTCCTTCAAGGTGAGGAATCTCTCCTGGCTGCAGCTCGGAGCAGGCAGGGGTTAAAAGTGCAACAAAACAGCCCAAAGTCCACAGGGGAGCAGGAAGAGGAGCAGAGACGATGGAGAGGTGAGCGGGCAGCCCCTCCCAGCTTGAAAGATGTGAAGCTTCTCGGCATCAGGCAGGAAGAGCCGGGCATCCTCCAGCGCCCCGTGCGCTGCCATGGTGAAATTGGTGTCCCCAGATGTCACCACGTCGAAGACACACGACTGGAAGTAGACATCCTCCACGGGCAGCATCTCCCGGCAGAGCGCTTGTGCCGTCTCCGCGGGGACGCGGCCGCGCCCCCGGGGGCTGCGGGACATCCGCTGGCTGCGGGGACAGCCGCCCACACACAGCTGCAGGTCCTGCTCCTCCGTGAAGGCTCGGGCCACCTCCTCGGCAGCACGGATGGAGAAGGACAGCTGGCGGCCGGCCTGGCGCACGGCGATGGTGGTGCCGATGTAGTCTGCACGGATCTCTACGTGCCGGCCGGGGCTGCGCTCCCGGATCGCCAGGCTGCTCCCGCCTGGACGCGAGCCCCCGTTCACGGAGCCGTCCTGGAAAGCTGCCGGGACGTTGTCCAGTTCGGCCTGGTAGACTTTTTGGTCAATGCATTCTTTCATGTTCTTGAATATGATGGTCAGCTGTGGGGGAGCAGGACGGGAGGGGGGTGAGCATGGTGGCCATGTCCCCATCCTGGGGTGCAGGTCTCACCCCACCTATCCATCCTCAAACCACCCCTGCCACAGTCCTTTGGGGATAACAACAATCTTTTCTTCTTTCCTTCTTTTTTTTTTTTAAACACCATTTAAGCAATGGAAAACTCAGGTGGAACCAAGATTCCTTCAGGTACCCCGCGGACCACAAGATTCCCCCAGGTACCCCATGGACCCCACAGCCACCTGACAGCAACAGGAGTGTTTGAGGGTCCCCTCGACAACCCTGTTGTCCCTCCTTCCTCATCCCCCTGGGTTTGAAGCGATTTTGGGACCATTAGGAGGTGCCCTGAGCCTGGATTTGCCGCCCAGCCTGTGCACTAATGTTACCTTGCTGGTGACAGTTGCATTGGACCCCTTGGCCACCGGTGAACTGGTGGCTTGCACAAACAAATAATCGTTGTCCAAGAGCGGCCAGGAGCCCTCCACCCTGCACGTGTGGAAATCATCGTGGAAGGTGCGGATGTGGGGGTCCCCAAAAGCAGCACAGTGCTGAAAACCGGGGGGGCGGCCGTGCTTGTAGAGGAAACTCCTCTCGTAATCACAGATATCGAGCGACTCGAAGCCGTGAGGGTTGGGAGCCGCGGGCCGGGGCCGCGGCGGCGCTGTTGGCCCTTCCTTGGAGCAGTTGTTCTGGATCATGAGGTCCTCGATGCCGTGCACGGCGGAGTGGAAGGCCAGGTCCCCGCGGCAGGTGCGGGCGGTGCGGCGGGTGCACAGGGAGTAGGAGCGCAGCGCGGTGCAGAAAGCGGCGCCGCGGTCGGGGCCGCGCAGGTGCAGCGTGGCCGCCACGTACTCCGAATTGCAGCGGAGGATCTTGCACTGGGAAGAGACTGGGAGAGAGCGGGCGGCTCCCTGGGAGAGGGGATGGGGTTGGGGAAGGGCAGCCTCTCCTCCCTCCCCACCACCTCCCACCATCTCTAGGTTCTCATGGAGATTCCTCCTGGAAGCACTTTTACAGGGAACAACTCTGTCCATGCTGATGCTTACCATGCCTGCAGAGGAGAAGGAGCAGCAAAGCTCGGAGGAAGAGGCTGGAGTTTTCCAGCTGCCCTGGGCTCCTACTGTGGGTGGGTCTCCCCATCCATGCGGAGCCTGGGGGGTCTCTCACCCACCAGCAGCTCCCAGCTTCATTCGGCAGCTCCCCTGGAAGCAGAGGTGGGATTGGAGAGAGACAGGCACTAAGAGGGGGCCCTGCAGCCAGCAGCAAGTCCAACCCAGCGCTTCCAAGGCCACCAATTGTCCCCAAGTGGCACATTCACGCAGTTTTGAACCCTTCCAGGGATGTGGCTCCACCACTGCCCTGGGCAGCCTGTGCCAGGGCTTGACCACCCTTTTCACGAGGAAAATTTCCCTGATGTCCAACCTAAACCTCCCCTGGTGCTGCTTGAGCTGTTTCCTCACAGCGGTGGTGTTGAGCATTTCACTCCTCCCTCAATTTGGGGACACCCCATGTGGGATCAGAGCCTGAAGCATCCCTGGGTGCCAGCAATGTCATTGGACCCTCATTCCTGCTTTCCCACTGCCCCACTCACCTGTATCAGCCTCCTCAGAAAACGATCTGGCTCCCAGCGCTGGGAGCTCCTTCCCTGCGGGACACATGGGCGTCCTTGTCACAAGCTCTGCCCCAAGTGACAGCCAGAGAGACCCATGGGACGACCCAGGAGAATTCCAGCCTCCCTGGGCTCCTCCATGGCCTCACAGCCTGATAAAATCCGCGGTTCCAGGGAGCAGGGAGCGGAGCCCACCGTGGCTCTTCGTCCCTGGCCACCTTTGCTCTGTCCTTTCCCCTGCGGGGCAGAGGCGGGGGTTGAAATCGATCCTCCTAAATTTAGCTGGGCTCTGATCCAGCTGGGAACAACAGCCGGAGTGTGGAGAAGGTGGGGCACAGGAGCTCCAGGAGGAGGTGGGAGTCCCCAAACGCTGGTGACTGTGGGGTCGTGTCACCCATGGGAGCTTTTCTCCTTGGGTACCCCCTTGCCTGCACCCCCAGGAGTGAGTCCCTGTGGAAAAGCACCACGCTTTTCCCTGTGGGATGTGTCCAATAGGGAATGGGATGTTTCCTGACAGGGAATACTTTTCCAGCATTTTCTCTCACAGCCTCCCCTCCTGGGGCACAGCCAAGTCCTGAACATAAACATGGGATGGGCCAATGTCCCCAGGGATCGATGACCAGTGTCCCCAGGGATTGGTGGCCAGTGTCCCCAGGGATTGGTGGCCAGTGTCCCCAGGGATTGGTGGCCAGTGTCCCCAGGGATCGATGACTGCCAGACCATGCTGGCTGCACTCCTCAAATCCCACCTACACAGGTGCAGGAAGTAGCTGCACCGGCCCCTGCTCCCTGCAAGGAGGAGGAATGGTCAGGAATGTCCACCCCAGGATTTTTCAGGTCCATTCCAGAGGCCATGGAGGAGGACAGGGATGGGAAGCTGCTCCCTCAGCATTCCAGCACCCACAAATCCCTTTGGGAACATATTCAGGAAAGCCTCCTGCCTCCTAAGCCAGGTTCCTGCTGCTTTCCACACTCGGCTCTGCCCTGCAGGGAGCAAAGCCCAGTGCCCACCTGAGAGCTACAGCACTGGGACTGGGGTGGGAAGAGAAGTATTTGGGGAAAGCAGCATTTGCCAGAGAGCTGAAAGAGTGGATCCCTCTCCTTTCCAGGATGTGCACGATCAATCCCAAAGGATGCACTCTTCCTTCCATGCATAAATCCCATCCCTCCATCCCCACACCTCTGCCAAGGATCCCAGCACTCCACTTACCCCAGCAAATGCCACAGGAATGGGTGCCAAATTCCCCTAAACCCTCCAGAGGAAAATTCTGGTCCCTGGCCTGGGTCTGGCTCTGGGTGAGAATGAGGAGGGAATCCCAGCTGTTGCCACCCATGCTTGGAGCAGAGGGAGTAAAAAACAGCTGAAGATTCTGACAGCCGGATCTGTCACTGGGAGCAGGAGCTGAGTGGGCTCTGACAACACTTTAAAAATAGCCGGTAGGATTTTTGATCCCAAAAGGCAAATTCCAGTGGGGAGGGGAAGGGAGAAGGCAGGGAGAGCCAAGACTTCCCAACCACACACACAAGAAGTGGGTGAGGTGGACATGGAGTCCCTCAGAGCTGCCCATCCTGAGGTTTCTCCAAGCTCTGGGAGAAAAAAAGCAGGTTGGGAATGCAAAGTGCTGCTGGAAATCCAAGGAGGCTCTTGTTCCATCAGCACCTGGCAGTGTGCACCCCAGCAGCTGAGCACTCCCCTCCTGGCTCTGCCAGCAGAGAGATGGGAAAACTCATGGAGATGAGGGTGGTGTCCAGTGACACTTCTCCTCTGGGATTCTCCATTCCAGAGCTTTCCCTCTCCCTCCCTTGGAGAGCCTGGGAGGTCCTGGAGAGGGACAGATATTGAGAGAACTGGATCTCTTATTCCTATGCCCGGAAGATATTGAGAGGGGTGAAGAAGGAACCACCTGACCCAAAATCCCGCAGGATCCCACTGTTGTGAGCCACCCCTAGCATACCGGGATGAGGATAAACCTCATCCCCAAGCACCTGCTCTGGGGCCGGGCAGCTGGGGGGGCTAAAAAATTCCAGGAGCAGATGGAGCTGGACACTCCTGAGCTCTGTGCAGAGAGCCCGAGAGGTCTCCAATGCTGCCGTGCCGGGTGGTGGATCCCATGGGATCGGTCACCAGCTGTCCTCCCCCATGTCCCCCGTGTCACCCCGTGTCCCCCCAGTGTCCCCCCCGTATCCCCCCGTGTCCCCCCAGTGTCCCCCCCGTATCCCCCCGTGTCCCCCCCGTGTCCTCCCGTATCCTCCCGTGTCCCCCCAGTGTCCCCCCCGTGTCCCCCCGTGTCCTCCCGTATCCTCCCGTGTCCCCCCAGTGTCCCCCCCGTATCCCCCCGTGTCCCCCTCGGTCCCCCCCGTGTCCCCCCCGT
>VZUI01094580.1:0-20742 GCA_013401135.1 Cettia cetti
TGTAGCCCCTCAGAGGCTTTTGGCTGCCCAAGGTGAACCTACTGATAGCTGCTTTTATCCTCTGAAGTTTGTCTAGCTTCTGTTTTAGGTAGCCACTCCAAGGCATCAGTCTTGGAATGCTTGTTATACTTGGAATGTTTGTTGGTGAATGTTGGTGACTGTTGGCTTTTAACACCAACTCCAGGTGCTTCCATGAATAGGAAATATCTCATTTTAAAGTTTTCTGGGTGGTTTGGAAACGGGGTCTGAGTGCACCTGAGTAGGAAATCAGCAGTGCTAAGGCCAGGTGCAAATCTTCTGTTCTCAAGCTCTGTGTCAGGTCTTTGCTGGAATGGTGAACTGGCCCATGCCAGAGGCACAGCTGTGAGGAACTGCCCCTTCACACCCACACATCCACCCCCCTTTCCTCACCAAGGGCATCTCCCACTGCAGCAACGCACACTAAAACACTGCAACACACACACAACACTGAAAAGGGAAATAAAATCAAAAGCGACATGGAATATCATGGCAGCATCTCTAACAAGGAGGGGTGGGAGATCAAGTCACACATTCCCAGGTACACCACAGTTCATGGAGGTTTCTTTACACCAGGAGCATTTCATGTGATGATATCAGCTGCTAATGGCTTGCTAAGTAGGGAAGAACACTGCACAATCACTTAGGATTCCAGACAAACAAACTTCCTTACTGTTTTTAACACAATCAAAAAAAGTAAAATGCCAGTGCTTTAAAGCAAAACACTAGAAGGACTGCACTTACCACCTGGTAAAGGGTTAAAGAGCAGAAAGAGAGGTTCCAGGAGCAGAAGGAAATTTAAAAAAAAAATAAAATAAAAGGAGGAAAAGGAGAAGAAGAAATTAACGTTACACATGCAGAAAAATAAAGAGAAGATTTTTCAAAGAAAAGCTCAGGCATTTGCACACCTGGTCAAAAAAGCGCTATTTTTTCTGTGCCTAGATATCATGAGAACACTTCTTCTTACCAGGCCTCTGAGCCAGCTTGTCAATGAAGAATAGAAATTGTAAGGTTTTTGAGGTTTAGGTTGGGGTTTTTTTTGTCTCTTCAATTACGTCTATCTTCCCAGAGGCTTGTGGGTTTTTTTAACTTAAAAAAACCTAGACAAAATATGATTATTTTGGATTGAAGTCACATAGTTTGCCTTTTGCCACAATGCTGCTTTTGCTGCTGCAGGAAGTGATTTGATGGAAATAATTCCATGGCTCCAACCATTTTGGTTGGAGGATGAATGCTCTCTGAGACTGATCTCACCACTATCCCACAGTGGGCAGAGGAGGTTACTGGGAGCCTCTAAAGGGTGGTGAGAGATCTTCTCACAGCTTCTGCCATTTCCCAGCCACTCTTTTGGGCACTGCTCTCTCTGCTCTTTGTCCAGAGGCCTCTCTGCTCTGAAACTCTCCAGTGGCTGCCTGTTACACCTTGGGGAAAAGGAACAGTTGGACCTCACTTCATGTTTTGGGAAGGAAAGATCAAATCTAGGCCTGTGCAAAGCCACTGGCCCCCCTGCAGCAGTTTTTGGGGAGAGGTTTCTGCACCACAAGAAGGAGCAGCGCCACAGGGACTGGCCTCACTGGGAGCTCCTGGGACAGGGCTGGGCAGGAGAGGAAGCAGCACTGCCTGTCCCTGGGCAGGGTCACTGCTGTCAGCAGGACAGGAGCCTTTGGCAGTGCAGTGACACTCAGGTGGGGGCTGTCCCCAGGTCCGGGCCTGGCACCCAAAATTCCACCTGGAGCAGGTCAGAGAACTCTCTGCCAACCCATCTCAACTGTCCAGCAACACACTCAGCATCAGGGAGCAGAGCTGGACCCTGGGGAGGAATAAAGGCTGGATGCTCCTGCAAGGGCTACTTACATGGCCGTGGAGGTCAGTGTTCAGCAGCATCAGGGCACAGGTGAGTGTGTGAATCCCATCTGAAACACACAACAGTCACACAGCTGTGGCTGATGATCCCTTTCTCATGCAGCTCTGGTGTTTGCTGTCTTGGCAGCCCAGCTATTGCAAAACCAAGGCCAGTTGCTGTGTCTGGGGACCTTAAAGAATATCTGCTCCCTTCAGATGTGTAGGATTTAACAAAAAACTAAAACAACACCAAAAAAACCCTCAAAGACATCCTTTTTTCCCTGAGACTTTACCTTTTACTAAAACAACCACCATAAAATTGGCTTCAAAGCAGTTTTTCTTAAAAAGACCAAACTTCCCACTTCTAAATCCAAAGCAGCTGCTTGTGAAAGCAATATTCCAGTCCCTGCTTCCTCCCTGGTGCTCTCCAGCCCTTTTGTGAGGTCCTTCAAGGACCAGCCCATGTGCCAGAATGTGTTTGCATCTCAGTGCTGTGGGCTGGAGGCTGGTGTGGCTCTGTTTTGGGGGGGTCTGTCAGCACCGCCCGCCCCTCCCAGGGCAGGATCCTGGGAAAGGGAGAAGCTGCAGCCGTGTCTGCCTGGCTGTGGGTGGGATGCACTGCAGCCCTGTGCACAGGTGCCCTGTGGGGGGGCAGGGAGCAGGGGAAGGGGGCAGTACCTTCAGAGGTGCTCTCCTCGGGGTTGCACTGGCAGTAGCGCCGGGAGAAGTGGATCAGCACCCGCTCCCGCTCCTGCGTCTCTCCCATCAGCGGGAACGCTTTCAAGAACGTCCTGCACAGAGAAAGGGATGCTCAGAGAGGTGCTGCCAGCAGTGTCCTGCCTAAGGTGGGGAGGAAAGGGGTCATTTGTCCTCCCCTCAGCCCCACAGCCTGCAGAGGGGATGCAATGGGATCCATGCAGCTGTGCTGCCAGCTGGGATCTGATGCACTTTGGGCGTGATGCCACCAGGATGGGTTGCCCATCCCAAAGAAAAACATTGCTCCCACTTGCTCTGATTCTGTATGGGATGGGATTCCTGGGAGAGCTGCTCTCCACCCTGGGGAAGCAGGCTGTGGGCCCTCCTGTTGAAGCCCATTTTTGGAGGCAGCACTTTGGGCCAAACGTGACACCCAAGATGGAACAACAGCCTGGCTCTCCCCCCTGTCCCTGCTCCTGTCACATGGATGGCTCACACCGTGCTGGGAAACCTGGAGGAAACCCCAAATCCCACCACTCTCCATCCCAGAGCTCACCTGAGTGCTTTGTCAAGGGTCAGGCCAGTGAAGTCAAAGAAGCTGAGATACTCCTCTGCTACCAGCTTGCTAAATTCGTTACTGTAATTAAAGAGGGAGTGGTCAGCCCCTTCGACAGGGAAGAAGACACTGTCCACAAGAGGAACAGCAGAATGCTGCCTCTTGGCCAGCCCAATCCCAGCAAGAGACTGCAGACATGATCTCAGACACAGGGAGACTTGTTCCTGGCCTGGAATGCTGCTGGAAGAGCTCCCTGATGCACCCACAGCCAGCCCCAGACACCTGAGAATGAGAGACACCTGCCCTGCTGCACCCCTGTGTTGTGCTGCTGGCCTGGCAGAGCCTCCTCCCAAAGCAGCCAGGAGGAGCCCATAGGGATATCCTGTGCTCCCCCAACACCTGGGTCTGTCCCACTGCTGGATGTGTCCTCTCCTCCCAGTGGAACATTCCTGCTCTCACCCACACAGGCTCCATCCCACCCTGTCACCAGAGCCCCTTGCTCCCGTGGAGCTCTCCTTGCTGCTGCTGCTGGAGACTGGAGCAGGAGAGCCCAGGGCAGGGGCTGCTGGCTCTGCCAGGGGAACTGGAAAGTGTCACAAGACACCAGAATGTAGCCAGAGCCCTGCAAACAGTAAACTCCTGTTAATTGTTTATCTCCAGGACATAGATGGGGCTCTTCTCCCTGAGCTGCAGAGCCAGCTAACATGCCCCAGGCCATGGGACAACAACAGTGGCCAGGGCAAGACTGTGTCCCACTCTAGGTGGGCTTTTGTGTTTGCTCTGGTTTCCTCCCTCAGGAATTATCCTCCTCTGTCCCTGTGCCAGTGCCAGCCCTTCCTGCAGGAATGGGTGACACTTCCACCATGATGACAGAGACATTCCTATGAGGAGAGCAAGGCATTTCCCCTGGGGACATTCCTGCCATGCTCTGGCTGGTGGCCCTGCAAGGCATTTCCTGTGGGGACATGCTTGGCATCCTCTGGCTGCTGCCCTTTCAGCCTCTACAGCCCTCCTCTCACCTTACTCCCCACTTTGATGCTCCCTCCCTCTGCCTGCTTTGGGAGGGTCCAGGCACCAGCAGCTCTGTCTGTCCTGCTGGGTCACAAGCCACCCCAGGGGGACACAGGAGCCTTTTCTCCCAGGCCATTCCCATCTGTCTGGACATGGGAAGATTTATGGTTTTTTACAGCCTGAATCCCACTGCCCTGCAGGGCTGGGCTCCTTTTAGCATCACCTGGATCACTCCAGCTCCATAAGAAGCTTGTGTGCCTAAAATGTTCTTTGGGGGATAAAACAGGCCTTGTGCCCACGCCGTGCTGCCCATGGCTGGGACCCTGACAGACCCCACTTCCCAGGGCACTGCCATGCTGGAACTGTCCTGAGCTGCTGCTGCTGCAGGGATTTGGTGAGCACAGTTCTGGGGAACCCTACAAGGAAGTGCCTGGCACTGCCACCTTCACAGCCTGGGACCGTTCAAGCTCCACCCAGCAGCAGACGTGGCTGTGGGCACTGATGGAGCTGAGAGAGCCACAGACCAGGGCTGGAACAAGAGTCTTCCACAGAGAGTTCAGTTGCCCAAACATTTGCCCTTCAGTGGGACAATGGTAATTTCTGGGTTTCAGGTTAATTTCACAGAACTGAGGCAGATGGAGGCAAACTGTGGGGAGATATCCAACCTGCATTTCTTTGTCTGTCAAGCCTTTTCTGCCTGTTTGACAACAATGAAAAGTTTTGGCTTTGGTTTACTTTTTTTTTTTTTTTTTTAATTGCCAATTATCACAAAGAAAAAAGAAGTGATAAAATGAGATTCCACTTTTTGTACAGCCCTCCTACACAGAGCTGGCCTGAAAGCATCATTTAAACTTAGTCTGCTCCCAGCACTATAGGTTGGCCTTACATTGTCTTAAGTGAGCAAGACTGACTTAATACCTATATTAATAACTATAAATATTTATCTTCATCCTATTTCCTTTTCTGCCCTGCCAATCCACCTGCATGATCCAAGAGTCTGCAGCTCTATTTAGGAACATGTCAGGAAATGGTTCAGATGTCAAAACCCAGCTGATCAAAACACAACTTTTATTTCAAAGGCTGTGTGAATCCCCAGATGTGGGTCACCAAACAGCTTCCCAAGGCATGAGGGCTGCAGGTGTGGGTGAGGACTGCAGGAAATAGCAAAGGGACAAACTCAGAAACCCAGTGCTTGAAACTTCCCCCCTCAGGGAGCTGTCATGGCAAATTTAAAAGAAAGGAGAAGGATGTTACACACCTGAGGCAAGAGCAATGCACCTGTTACAAGAACCTCAGCAAAGGAGGAGAATGAGGGTGTTGCCAGGTGATGCAAAGAGCCTCTCTAGGAGACAGTTCCTGGCCTCTTTCTGTCCCAGCACTAAGCTGGGAACGAAGACAAGCCTTGGTACTGGGAGTGTGGGTATTTGCTGAGGGACAGGTGTGTTCTGCTGATCGGGCAGGGGGGAGACATTCCAAGGACATGAAAAAAAAAAAAAAATCCCAGCAACACAGATTATATCTGATCCAGGCAAAGGATGATGGGGATTGGTGCCTTCACACCCACTGGCATCCTAAAATAATCTGTTACTGCTACACTTGTTACTGTTACTCTGTCTCTTAGAAATCTCTGTAACTCTTCCACTTTTGAATATTTTTTGATTTCCCTTCTGCCTTACCCAGGCAAATCTACCAGCTGAAGAGCCTGGACCTCCCTGTGTGTCCCTGGCTCTCCAGAAAACCCTTCCTACCCTCATACAGACTGGGTTGGGAGGCTCTGCAGCAAGAACATTTTGGGGTGCAGACATGAAAAATCTGGGGAATGGCAGGGAGCCCGGTGCAGAGGCAGGTCTGGCTCCCAAACCCTTCAGCCTGGGGGCTGCTTTAGTCTCTCTGGGCTCTTCCTAAAGGCAGGAAGCTCTTGCTTCTGGTGGGCAGCAGCTTGTGACATTTACTGCCCAATACTGCAGCCAGCTTGTAGGACTCGTATTTTAAGACCATTGAGCTTCCAGCTTCCCCTGCAAGGATCTCCAGCATCCCTGACTCCGTCCAGCACACAGGCTCGGCCCTTCCTGCCCTCCCAGCACGGCCAGTGCTCCCCAGCCCCGTGTGTCTGTCAGCCCCTCCCAGGGCTGGCTCCCACGTACTTTTTCCCGAGCTGCCGGGCCACGTCGCAGCGCTTGAAGCCCTCGAGGTTGTAGAGGCGCTTGGCCAACCTCTTGGCAGCCTCGCTGTCCGCCCTGCAGCCGTTGGCCAGCGTGTCCGTGCTGCCCTGGTCCAGCTGCTCCGTGCTGCCCATGTCAGAGTCCGAGTCTGACAGCGTGTCCTTCAGGCTGGCGTCGCTGTGCAGGGACAAGAAACACTCAAGGAGCCGTGGCCTGACTCGCTGGAACCCACAGAAAACTTGATGGACCCCACAGAAAACTCACTGGACCCCACAGAAAACTCACTGGAACCCACAGAAAACTTGATGGACCCCACAGAAAACTTGATGGAACCCACAGAAAACTTGATGGACCCCACAGAAAACTCACTGGACCCCACAGAAAACTTGATAGAACCCACAGAAAACTTGATGGACCCCACAGAAAACTTGATGGAACCCACAGAAAACTTGATGGACCCCACAGAAAACTTGCTGGAACCCACAGAAAACTTGCTGGAATCCACAGAAAACTCACTGGACCCCACAGAAAACTCACTGGAACCCACAGAAAACTTGATGGAACCCACAGAAAACTCGCTGGAACCCACAGAAAACTTGATGGAACCCACAGAAAACTTGATGGAACCCACAGAAAACTCGCTGGAACCCACAGAAAACTTGATGGACCCCACAGAAAACTCGCTGGAAACCACAGAAAACTCGCTGGAACCCACAGAAAACTTGATAGAACCCACAAAAAATTTGATGGAACCCACCGAAAACTCGCTGGAACCCACAGAAAACTTGATAGAACCCACAGAAAACTTGATGGACCCCACAGAAAACTCACTGGAACCCACAGAAAACTTGATGGAACCCACAGAAAACTTGATGGAACCCACAGAAAACTGGATGGAACCCACATTTGGTTTCTTCTTGCCCTCACAAAAACATGCAGGAAAAACCAGCAATATGGCACTGGAGTGGACATTGGAGAAACCCTCCTTCATTTCAGCTCTAATCAAATAGTGCAGTGCTATTCCTAATTGGTAGAAAAGTTTGGGGAGAGGCAGCTTCCCCCTGAGAAAGGAGGATGTCTCAAAGTAAGCAGCCTCAACACTTTTTAAGCTTCCTCTCTCTCCACTGGGGGTCCCAAGCTCTTTCCAAGCCATGGACATCCAGGAGATCCTTAGGGATACATGCTATGCTTTTCAGTTCAGGTTATTTGCTGAGGCTGCAAAGCTGCACTTGCACAGATGATGTCAGTGGGACTGGCATCAGACCAGCTTTTACTGGTGAGCTGCTCCCCTGATGGCCTTGTGGCCAGCTGTGCCCACAGGCAGTGCTCTGAGCAGCCCTGCTGGCACCATCTAGGTGGGCATACAGCCCTGTATCTGCCTGCCCAAGGCTACTGACAGAACCAATTCATGCATTTTTGGGCAGTGCGGCTCACTGCTGGCCTGATAGCCAGACATACGACCTCGCTCCAGCTCTCCCCTGACCTGGTTGCTCATCACCTGGCTTCCCCATGCCAGGGAAGTGCCACATGAATGAGCTGCTGCCTCCCAGGGGTGATGATTTGGGTTGGACCTGGACCAGAGGATGAATGAAGTCTCTGCTGATCTGCTCGTTGCCTGCAGAAGAACCTTTAGGGAGGCTTCTGTCAGGGTACCCTGTCCTAAGTGAAACCTTGAGGTTTCCCTGCACTTCAGAGGCATTTGGGAGGGCACCTGACCGTCCCCAACCTGCCAAGGGCTTTGCAATGAAAGTTTTCCTGCTGCTGTTTGGCCTTTCTGCCACAACAGCACATGAGAGGAAGCACAAGGGGTGAAAGAGCAGTTCCAACTCAGTCATGTCCACGGAGCCTTGCTCCTGGACTGGGATCTCATAAGAAAAGGAGCCACTGTCCGAGAAACTCCCTGCCTTACCTGATGGAGTTGATGATCTTGGTGGCATCTTCCTCTGAGCCTTCCACGTGGAAGCCATTAGGGATACTCTTCAAGGACAGCCGGCTCAGCACATTCTCTGACCTGCTGCTGGTAATTGAGTGTCTGAGAGGGCTCCCAAAATCCCCCTCTGCTGGCCTGGCAGCCGCCTGCTCCTGCTTATCAGCAGCCATGTGGTGAAGGGCTTCTCTCTGCTGGGCTGCCAGTTTCTGCTCCAAGAGCTCGGGGCTCTCCTTGGCCCTTTGCTGGATCAGTGGGGTGAGGGGTGCCTCAAAACTGACACAGCTGTCTGTCTCGTCCGTGAGGGAGAGCACGTCCAAAGAGTCCAGGCTGCTGTAGTAGGTCCCCTTCATAAGGTCAGACTCAACGATCTTTTCGAAGGTCGAGCTGAAGCCATCCCTGATGTCTTTGAACTGGAAATGCTCCCTGTCATCATCACTGCAGCTCAGCTTGGCATCTCCAGAAGCAAACCTGGACCAAAAGGAGAAATGTAGAAAATACTGTCAAGGCAATTCTTGCCCTGATCCACTTGGAGCTGGGAGGCAAGAGAAGAGGCAGAAATGGCTGCTGTGATAATGGCCCTTGGGACCTTTCTGTGGTATAAGCTGCTCAATTCCCAATTTTGTTACAAGATTCTGGAGCTCCAAAAACCCAGTTTTGTGATGAGCAATCCCAGAGGCCCAGCCAGCCCTTAATTTAGTCATGTTCCAGTAAAAAAGCCAGACCTCTGAACTGGAGACTTCTGCATATGACACCTGCTACTAGATTCAGTGCCAGAAGAACCTGCTGGTTATTAGTTAGCAGGTTCCATAATCCCAGGGAAGACAGCCCTGTTCTTTCAATATCCTGTACAGAATCATCTCTACCTGCACAGAATCATTTCTATTAACTGCTCACACCACACACCTTGCATATTCCAGCCCTATACTTGTCCCCTCATGGCCCTTCACCACTCCCATGTCCATCCTTTGGACACTCCCTAACAGCTTTAGGTCTTCCTCATATTGTGGGGCCCAGAACTGCCCCAGGGCTCGAGGTGAGGCCACCCCAGCTCAGAGCAGAGGGGACAATCCCCTTCTGGCCCAGCTGGTGATGCTGGGCCTGATGCCCCCCAGAACATGGTTGTCCCTCCCACCTTCCAGGCCCCTGCTGTTCAACTTGCCATCACAGGTTTGCTGTGTTGGTGGAGTGTGGATCCTGGCAGAAAAGGACGCGATGGAAAGCAAGAATTTCTTGCCTCTGCACTGCAGTCTTTCTGCAAAGTTTTTCTGAAACTTTATTTGATGGAATGTGAATTTTTTGACAGCTATATGTTGCCATGGGAGGAAATGTGTGGGCAAAAGCCGCAGTCCCAAAACTGCAGGTGCTGAGTGTGTCTACAAGCAAAAGGTGGGGCTTTCTCTGTTAAAAATTTTGTTCTTTTTCCATGAGTTCATGGGGCTGAAAGCAGAGAGTATCATTCCCTGGTGGATCTCACAGCTGGACTGCAGAGCTGTGACCCACCCTGAGATCAGCAAGACCAATGTTGGGGGCTTCTGAGAAGGAGAAAGAGCTCTAGGCAACACAGCCACAATGAAAGGAAAATGGGGCTTTGACACACAATGGCTGAAACCAGAAAGGAGGAAAAGGGATTCAGTTAATGCAAACTGCAACAAAAACACTCAATCTTTAGCTCTATTTCCCTGAATTTTTTTACCAACCATTTCCTGCATAGATGCCCTAACCTACCTTCAGGAGGACAATCATGGGGTCTTTCTCCAGCTCTACCATGGAGTGATGACCTTGGATGACTTCCCCCTTTAATTCTCCATTCCAGTGGGAAGAGCAAGTCTCAACACCATCTTGTAAAGTACTTTAAAATTCAGGGAGAAAATGCATCATACAAGCAGCAACGTGCAGATGATGACAAATGATTTGTCAGCAGGAACAAATAGTTGACTGCTCATAAGTAAAACATCAGACCAGGTTCTCCTATACCCAGAATGGTATTCCAATTCCCAAAAGGGGAGTAAAGAAAAAAATGGGGAAGATCAGAGGTGATGGGGGATGACAGCAACTTCCTGGTGCCTTGGTCCATCTGTCACTTCTTCCTGACCCACAAGACCCAGGAGAGCTGGACAGGCCATGTGGTCAGGGCAGAGCAGCTCCATGCTGTGCTTGGCCCTGCCACATGTCCCTGCCATTTACCCTATAGATAGGTGATCCTATAGCACAGATGAGCTCCAGCACAGTGAGCTAACCCGACCTGCAGGCACCAAGTGTTTTCCCAGAGTTCAGCTGTGTCCCAGAAGTTTTCCAGCTGCCCTTCTGCTTTGAATATAGCGTGTGACTTGTCCCTTGTGCATTCAGCCTCCCAAAAGACTCATTTGCTATCCAAGTGAATATGTTTAGAGCACGAGAGCACGGACTCTGCATGCAGACCCCAGTCAGGTTGCATCATCTCCAAATCCTCAGCCTGCCACTTCTACCAATTCGTGCCCTTAAAATAATTGCACTTCCAGTGATTGCAGCAGCATTCTCTCACCACCCTTAGTTTCCTCTTGAACTCACAGTCTCTGCCAGGGAGCCACCTACCAAGCAAATATGATTCCCCTGAAACCTGAGAGACCTGCAGCTATCCAAGACCTGACTGCATAGCTCACGGGGCTCTTGGGACCTGCCTGGGGACAGGCTCCCTGAGCTCTGCAGACAGCAGCAGCCTGCCCTGAACACTTCCTCTGCAACACCCTCAGCTGTGCTTCTTGAAGCAGTGCTGCTGCTTCTTACTCTGGGGTGAAACAAACCACCAGCTTTTTATAGAGAAGCCTGTTGAACAGCAGAGAAACAAAGCAGGAGGGATGCCTGCTGTCAGCCCACATCCTGCCCCCAGCTCTGCTGCCCACGCTCCAGACAGTGCTCGGAACGTGCAGCTCAGCATGGAGCCTGCACGGGGCTGGAGCTGGGAGGTGACCCCCGGGCCACTTTGGCCACCCTGTCCCTTCACAGCTCCTCTTCAGAAGGCCACACTCCTCTGGGACAACCTCTGCTGCTCTTCTTCAGCCCCTCCTGCTCTGCAGCATCTCTCCTGCCCCGGGGTAGGTGCACAGGGCACCAGCAGGCATCAACCCCGGGTGGCTACAGCACAGAGCCCTGGCTGATTCTGGTGGCAAAGGGAAGCATCCATACCCCTCCAGCAGGAATGGCACGGGAAGAACCTCTCCTCATCCCAGTGACCTGTCATTCCCCCTAAGCCCCCAGCCTGCAGAATCCCATGGAGGTCTAGAAACCTGCAGAGGCATAAAATCAGCTCTGGACACCACTCCAGTGTGAGTATCCCCCAGCCTGGAGAGCTGTCCTGTGAGCCAGGCTGCCAGAAGAGGGGACTCAGGGACCGAGGGACATGGCACACGTGCAGGTTTGTCTCAGGCACTTGAGAATTGGATGGCACTCGTACCTTTTGTCTCACACTGCTGTCCCTGTCACCCAGGCACTGCTAACACCTGCTACAGGTGCAGGGGAGAGCAAAGCTCAGTGCCGTGCCCACAGTCAGATACGCAGCTGCCACCTGCTAGCCCGGGGACTGCCACAGCTAGCCGTGCTGCCAGGGACTTCCAGGGACTTCCCAGACAAGCCTGGCTCCCCAGCATCCCCAGGCTGTTGTACTTGCCCTAAGTTACCTCAGGTAACTCTGCCCTAAGCTGACTCTCCAACTTGCAAGTGGGACACCCCCAAAGTGAGCACACCCAGCTCCTCTTGAGATCCCCAAAGCTTCCCCTTCACTTCAGTGACTCTGAGCAGACACTGGCTCTAATCACAGCTTTCTGCATTTATAACAGGAAAAAAACTGTGTGAGAAACCCAGACAGGAAAAAGAGTAAAAAGTTACAAACAGGGAAAAAATGTGCTAGAAGCCCAAAGAGAAAGAGGAGTGGAAAGCCACAATCAGCCATGAGAGCAGCTGCAGCTCCTTAAACTGATGAGTTACACACGGAGCAGAGTAACTCGAACCAAGGAGCCTTGAAAACAACCCACACAAACCAGGACCGAGCCGCCCTTAACGGCGGCTTCGCACTCACCCGAACTGCTCCTCTGCCTCGTCGGCGCTCAGAGCTTCGGAGGATCCCAGGACGCTGTGCCACCGCTCCTTGCTGAGGGCCCCGCCGGCTCTCTCCGGGCTGGGGGAGCCCCTGTCCCCGAGCTCGGGGCTGCTCCTGCCGGGCGTGTCCCCGTCCTGCGGCCGCTCCGGGCCCGCGGCCAGCGCAGCGTCCACCCCGTTGGCCAGCACGGCCCCGTCCGCACGGCCGCTGCCAGCGCCTGGCCCCGGGCCCTGCTCGCTGAGCCTCTCGCCCGCCTCTGTCACCGCTTCCAGATGTTCGTCCCGCCGGTCCCCGCGCTCCCCCTCCGCTCGGGAGGGCTGAGCATCGTGCCGGGGGCTGGCTCTCCCGCTGGCAGGCTCGGCAGGCTGGCTCGGCTGCTCGTCCCCATCGCTGCCGGCCGGCGGGGACGGCGGCGAGCCCGGGGAACGCGGCTCGCACTCATCCGCGGCGGGCCATGGCAAGGGGCCGGGGTCGCTCATGTTCCGCTCGCTGTCCCAGCGCTTTCGGGATCCCTCCCCGCGCTCAGCTCAGGCTCCGTACTACCTGCAAGGGAAAAGAAAGCACCGCGGGGGCATCGGGAAGGGCTGTCACCAAGGCAGGCTGAAGCCCCCACCCCACCTCACATCCTCAGTGTAAAGGCAGGGAAGGGCTGCTCTGGTGATGGGTGCTTTGAAGGCTCGGTGCTCCTTACTCAGGGCGGTGAGATCCGAGGGGAAAAGCTGCTGTTGTGGTGCTGAGCCACTGGGGTCCAGGCACCCGCCTCCCCTGCTGCTCCCATAACCCCAGAGGGCCTCAGAGCAGGGGACGTGTCCCACCCGGGCTGTTTGTGCCCAAGGCTGGGGACAGGAATGTGGCATGGCTGCATTTCCCAGACTTGCTGCTGGGATGCTATTCCCTGGTATTCCCTGTCCTCCAGAAATAAGAGAAACAGGTGAAACAGGCAGTAAGTGTGATTTATTCTTTTCTAACTGTTCTAAGCAACTGTGCTGTGCCAGCCTGTGTGATTCTCCCTGCTGACTTAGCATTTCTGCAGAGCTCATTGCCTGCCAGAGCACCACTTCTCTTTTCCCAAAACACAAGTACTGCTGAAGGGTGTCACAAGCTGCCAGCTAAAACTCTGGCAAAAGTGTCCTGATTTAATATTTCCTGGGATGTGCCCTCTGTAGGACAAGGGAAGGACATTGTTTTGCACTGATATAAGTAGTTTTTTGACAAAAAGGCACTTTATTGGCAAATAGACCCACTGATGTAAAGTCTGCAAGGTCTTCCAAGACTATCCTCAGCCCCACAGTGCTGTGCAAGCTTTACTCCATCATGACCCTCCCACAGCTTCAGTCAAGTGCCATCAGAAATTATCTCTTCTGGAAGCAGGAGTATTCTGCATGGCACCCAGCCTGAGCCATTGTAACAGCTGATTTTGGTTTTAAGCAATATGTGTCTTCACATATATTTTTAAAATATTATCTGTCTTCATAGGGCTGTTCAGCCTGGAGGAGACGAAGCTCCAGGGAGACCTTAGAGCCCATTCCAGAACCTAAAGGGACTCCAAGAGAGCTGGAGAGGGACTTTGATAAGGGCATGAAGTGACAGGACAAGGGCAAATGGCTTCACACTGACAGAGGGCAGGGCTGCATTAGAGAAGAAATTGTTCCCTGTGAGGATGGGGAGGCTCTGGGATAGGTTGCCCAGAGCAGCTGTGGCTGTCCCATCCCTGGCAGTGTCCAGGGCCGGGTTGGACGGGGCTTGGAGCAGCCTGGGACAGCGGAAGGTGTCCCTGCCCCTGGCAGGATGCTGGAGGATAATCCCTGAGGTCCCTTCCAACCCAAACCATTTGGTGATGTGACTGTGATTCACCTGCACAGGAAGCCTGGCTAATCAGTGCAGAGACAGGACTCTGGGGTTCCCCCTAACTCAGCTAACTCACATCTGAAGCAGATCATTCAAATTCCCTGCCTCAGTTTCCCTCTCAGTGAACCATCACCTTTGAGCAGCCAGGAGGGTGCCCAGGTTCAGCAACAGACTCTGGGTGCTCTCACTTGCTGAGCTGAAGCCTTTATTAGCAGTAAAATCACTAATTGCTTGGCGAGGTCAGGGCTCTGTTCTTGTTCCAGGAGGAGCAGAACTGCAGCTGCCTCTGCTCTCAGAGGTGTCAGCAGCCCCTCCCTGCTGCTGCTTCCTCTGCACCCGAGTAAGGGGCAGGAGGGATTTGCACCCAAACACCCCTCTGCGGCCCGGGTAAGGGCAAATCCACATAGGTACATGCCAAGCTGCTGCTGAGCAGGACAGATCCCAAGGGGAACCCCAATTCCTGCCTGCCTCTGCTCCCATCCCACGGCCCAGGCAATCCTGGGGCTCCGACGCAGCGCTCGCCGTGTCCTGCTCTCCACAGCCGGGATGTGTGATGGGCTGGGGAGTTCAGAGCCCTGCATGGGGTTCATCCTGGAGGACTGCACAGTCCTGAGACGGGGCAGCTCCCTCCCGGAGGCAGCGCTGGCAGCTTTACCTCTTCTCCACGTGCATCCGTGTGCATCCCTCGCTGTCCCGGCGCCCGCGGCACCGCAGCACCTATCGCAGCCGGGCGCTCCCGATCCCCGCACGGCCCCCGCCTGCAACAAGGCATCAGAGAAAGTGAGACCCAGGCCAGAGAGGAGAATCCTGCTGGTTTCCTGCCACCCTGCTGCTGCTGCTCCTCACCAGGCTGTTTCCCAGACCCATCCCACGACTCCTCGGCAGGGCACTGCAAGGGCTTTTTCCTCAGCGTGCTCTGGTTCTCTGGGGTTCTCAGACACGGCAGTGCAAGAGTATTCCTTACACAGGGCTTCTGACATCTTTCCTTACAACACCCCTCAACCAGCTAAAGTGGAGCAAAGGGACGCTGTTTGAAGGTTTCAGGGGAAACTTGATGATGTGAGCCCACAGAATGTCCAATTTCACCAGACCCACAGAGTGAAATACCTGAGTTTTGGACTGATTCCCCCAACAGCCCCTCCTCAGCCCAACCAACAGAGAGCCACATTAAAGGTCTTCGAGCTAAATGCAAGCAAATGGAGCTATCAAAGTGATTGATGTAGCAACATTTCTCTTGCAGAGTGTTCTGCACAACGCAGGGATGGACAGGGATGTGTCCCCCTGAGGTGACCCCAGGCGGGGGGAGCACGTCAGGTCACCACAGATGGTGTGTCCCCTACAGACACACCTGAGCTGCCTGAGCTCACAGGCCAGGCTTGCAGAGAGTTGATGGAGACAGAAAGACAGGACACCACTGCCTGTGTGCTGCTAGAGGTGATGGGTGGATCAGGGTCCAGATGTGCCACCTGCTTTCCAGTGGCTGGAAAGAGCCCACGGAGCAGCTTGGCAGCAGATGTCTGTGCCGAGTCCCTGCAGATGGATCTGCTTATATCCTCTCTTGGGCTTGCCCTTACAGGCCTTCAGCTTCATTCTCCACTAGCCTGACAAGAGAAAGGCCAGCCTAGACTTCCTGGGTCACCAGCACATCAGCCTCCTGCAGCCCAGCATCCCACCTACAGGAGCTGAGCCCTCCCAAGGGAGGGCAAAACAAGCCCCTGGGGGAGTCCTCAGGTTCACACATGTAGGCCAAGTCTTCTCTAACCTGTTCATCTGCCATCCCAAATTAAGAGGAAAAAAATCTGTAAATCTCTTTCCCACCAAATCCAGGAGAGAAAATTAGTCCCAGGCACTTGGTGCTCCCAAGCACTGACAGCAGGGTCCAGCCAATGCAGCATCTTCCAGGAACTGACTCTCTCCTGAGCATAACCACACCACAATCCCCCAAAATACTGAAAGCCTAGCATGGGCCAAATTTGGACCTTCTCAAATGGAAGATATAATACAGACATGGAATACATGCAACACTGAGCCACTGCTCAAATCTTTGGAGGAATCTTTCCAGCAGGACTTTTTCTTAATATGAGATAAATGATGTGGGGGTTTTGAGTGAAATTTTTTTTAAAACGGCCAAAAGGCTTTGAGCTGAAATTCTCCATCTCCCTGCCATCCATCCAAAAACTCCAGTAGGAACCACCCAAGCTGAATTCCAGTCCAATAGTTCAAGCTTGGCACAGCTGTGTGCAACAGGAAACTAAAAGCAGTTAGGAGATGAGTCTGAGTAAGAAATGTTGGCAAGCCTTAATAAGTGTGGTGTCCCAGCCATCCCTCCTACCTTTAAGTAACTTACATTATTTATATTAAAAGTAAAAAAAAAAAAAACCAAAAAAAAAAAAAAAAAAAAAAAAAAAAAAAAAAAAAAAACCAAAAAAAACCAAAAAAAAAACCCCCCAAAAAAACCCCAACAAAACAACCACCATTTTTATTACATATAAACTACTACAGTTGTTAAGCATTATACTACTGTTTCACCCTCTGTGAATTCTCACTGGAATGTTTGTGGTCTGGAAGGAGTGCTGAGGAATCAATAGTTAAAGCTTTAGTCATGTTCCTCCTTGGCCCGTGTTCCTGCTGGAGAAGAGGCACCAGGGAAGCCCTGGCAGGATGTGTGCACAGACTGAGCTGAGAAGACCATCAGCTTCCAGTGTGAAAAACTGGGGGCTGAGCACAGCCAGGAGGAGAAATCCAGGCCTCCTGCAGCCTCCTGACCCTTGAGGCTTGTGTGTGTCCCCTTGGGTCCCTGCTTCATTGCACACACCTGCTTGGGGGCTGCTGTGCGCACCCAAAGTCTGCAGACAAGCTGAGGGTGTAGCAACTGGTGACAAACTCCTAACAAGTCATCAGCTACTTGATTTTTGCTTGCAGTGACAGTCACTTGAAGCACACACAGGTTATGAGTGGCTGAGGCTTCCCAGATTCTCCAGAGGAGCTGCAAGATTGGATTATAGCAGTCTGTGGCTCTGATCGCAGCCCCTCACGGTGATGCCCTGTACTGGAGTCATGCAGCCAACTCCTGCCACGCTCCCAGCTCATCCCACACCAGCTGCAGAGGATCTCTCCCACCCCACAGTTCATCTGTGACCTGCTGCCTCCCCACCTGTGTGGGGAAGGCAGAGGAGCAAAGGGAGCAGCAGACAGGCTGCGATGCCACAGCTTGGAAAACCTGGAAGGCAAAAGATGGTGGAACAGCTGGTTGCAACTGTCCACATCTGCCTCCAGCAGACAGCTGAAAAGTCACCAGCTCTGGACAAAGCCCAAACCCAGACTCTCAACACTGTTCTGTTTGCTCTGGAAAGCACCAAAGTACACAGCTTCAACCAGGCTGTGGGGAGAGGACACACTGCAGCACCGGGGCAAAGGAATGGGAGGGTGTTCAGAGGTCTCTCTGGGGCTCCTCTGACTGTCCCAAAGCTGTAAAGCCTGGCTCCCTCGGACTGCAGGCTGACATTCCCCAAGTCCCTCCTCATTTCCTTCTGTTCCTGCTTTGCAAAGTGCTCTCTGAAGCAGGTAAGGGCTGAAAAGTGGTGTTGGGTTCCCATCAGTGAATTTTCACAAGTCTTGCCCTTTCTGCAGGCTCAGGCACCCTCTCAATGACTGCTCTTCTCTAGGTCCTGGGAGTAGGGTGGGCACCCCTTGCATGTCCAGTCCCAGCTTCCTGCAAATGTAACTGGGGTCAGCACTCAAAAAAGGGTCTGGGAAGAAAAGGGGATTACTTGGCACATATCCCAGCCAGGACTGGGCACAACAGCAGATGATGTGGCCCTGCTGAGTTGCAGACAGTTGTTAAGCAGGAGCCATATGATTTGGAGCAGACCTGCTCTGTAAGGCCCACATGAGTAGAAGAACATGGATTCATGCTAGAAAGAGCACGTTATTGCTGTAGGAGAGGCTAAGGGAAGCCAAGGCATCCATGATCCGTGGCTAACCATGGCCTCTCCATCTCCTTCCCAGAGCTGGGGCTTGGTGGGAGAGGTGGGGCAGAGGCTGAAGGGACTGAAGAACCCATCCCTGTGGCCATCTCATGCTGCCCTGAGATGCAGGCCAGACTCAGCAAGCCAACAGCTACTATCTTCATTTATCAGAATTCCAGCAGCACCAGCTCATCACTGTGAGTTTCCAGTGCCACAGGATAGCAATTCAGGACAGCCACTCACTGCCTGCTGCAGCCCCTCTCTGCCCCAGGTCTGCACAGCCCTGCACCAGGAGGAGACAGGGCAGGGCTGGCTGGGAGGGAAGGAGAGCAGAAATACCCCAGCACCTGCTTTGGGATGGTGCTGGATTTGCAGTGGGGCCAGCAAAGCCCAGCTGGCATCCACTTCAGGGAAGCACTGGTCCCAGAGAGGCCGGGCAGAGATGCAGCAAAGTTTGCCCTGATTTTGTGAGAGGTTGGAAACCACACAGCAGCTCTTTCAGAGACTGGCTCTGGAAGTGTCCCAGCTTTTGTTGAAGCTGAATGGCTGGTGGGAAATGATTTATTTTTAATTTTCTTCCCTGTGTTACGAACTGGAAAGGCTCCCACTTCAGTTTTGTGTAACCACTTGGCTGCTGGGACACAGGAAGGCTTGGAGAAGAATCCTGCTGCTTAGTCAAGCATGAGCTTTCCCTCAAGTTCATGCTGAGCTGGGCTGCTTCCTGCAGCAGCCTTGCTTTTTTCTTGCTGCTCTGCATCCCATTCCCTCCAGCTTAGTGAAGACAGAATCATGGAATGGTTTGGGTTGGAAGAGCTGTTGAACTTCTTGGGCTAAAATGCCTATAGTGTCATCCTTTGCTGTGATGGACCATGTGCTCCGAGTTCCTGTCCCCTGTGAGCAGGAATGCAATGTGCCCAGCAGCCATTTGATGTCCAGGCTGTAGATCCCATCCATTTGATGTCCAGGCTGTAGATCCCATCCACAGCATGGCTGCAGGACAGGGATGGATGTGCTTTTGTGACCTGACTTACCAGTGAATTTATAAAAGGCAGGTGTCACGCGTTACCCTGCACACGGGCTCAGTCAGGGCTCTTTGAAGAGACAATCCTGTAGAGACATGGAGAGATCACAGCCATGGTTCTTCTTTTTGAAGCACATTTCTTCCTTCTTATGTCTCTGCTTTGACCTCTGCCCTTTCAACATGGCTGAAAACAAAAACCTTCTACCATTCTCGTTGTGAAAATCCTCATTTATTTCTCCCGTGGGCTTGGTTTTTATATGATTTTGGAGACCTCAATCATATCATTCTCAGCCTCACCTCTCCAGACTGTAGACCCTGCCTTCTCAGCCTGTTCTCAGAAGACAGCTTCTCCACCCCCTTGAGTATTTTGGCTGCCTTTTTCTGGATTTTCTCTAATTTTTTTACTTCTATCACTCTGTTACAGTCTGAACACAAGGGAAAGCAGCACTGCATAGTGAACACACCAACGATTTGTGCAGCACCAAACTGCTCTGTACATCACCCCCTGCTCTGTACAGGAGTCCATCCCTGATGACACCAAGTTCTCAGCCACGTGCAGCATTTCTGCTGCAGACCAGGCAGTGAGGGGCAGGGCTGGGCTGAGCCCTCAGCCACACACTGATGCCAGAATTAGGCTTTGCAGAGCCCCTGGAGCACTGATGGTCATTGCTCATGGGCAATATGCTGTCCCAGTGGTTTCCATCCATCAACTGCAGGCCCTGCATCCCTCATTTCCAGTGTGGAAAAGAGGCCATGGATAAAACATATCCCACAGACTAAAATAAACCAGCTACATGCTAAAAAAAGAGCCTTTGGGTAATCAGAAATCACTGTGCATGGAACATACTTTTTCATGAAACCAAATCCTACAGCTCCTTATTTTGAATTTTTATTAGAGTCCCTAGAGCAATTAGGACACATTGAAATCCAAATGAGTCCTGCTAAACTTCATCCTGGGGAAACAACAGCAGTTTTTTGCTTATAGAAAACAATAAAGCTGAGTCTTAAAATCCTTAACAGCTTTACTGTTTGCACCGTTTTGCAGTTATTAAAACAGGGAAAAATAAAAGAATATATTTAGTATTTTTTGCATCTTCCTTTCCTGGTACTGACACCTTGGCAGCAGTTTGGGCACAGAGCCTTCCTCCAGCCCAGGGTGTGCACCATGTAAACCTGACTGCTCCCTTCACAGGGCAAACAGAATTGTGACCTCAAGCCTGTGAAAAGGGGTGAAAAGGGATGGAAGGCTGCACTGCGTCCAGCTCTGGGCTTCTCAGGACAGGAGGGGCCTGGGGCTCCTGGAGCTGGTCTGGTGGAGGCTGTGCAGCTGAGGAAGGGCCTGGAGCAGCTCCCTGCCCAGGAGAGGCTGAGGGAGCTGGGGCTGCTCAGCCTGGAGAGGAGCCCCAGAGAGAGGGGCCCTCAGCCCTGGGTGTCCCTGTGTGTCCCTGTGTGTCCCTGTGTGTCCCTGGGTGTCCCTGGGTGTCCCTGTCTGTCCCTGGGTGTCCCTGTGTGTCCCTGTGTGTCCCTGTCTGTCTCTGTCTGTCCCTGTGTGTCCCTGTGTGTCCCTGTGTGTCCCTGTCTGTCCCTGTCTGTCCCTGTGTGTCCCTGTGTGTCCCTG